>CABHPH010146118.1:0-30254 GCA_902168325.1 Peromyscus nudipes | reverse complement strand
CCCTTTTGCTTCCATTGTGTGCCAGGTAGTGGGATTGGTGCTGCACTCTCAAGGGGCTCAGGGAGGCAGACCCTGAAATCATCACAGGCATTTATGACCCTGTGGCATTCCTAGGCAAAGTGCAATGAACCGTCAAGGCAGCCTGGCGGAGCCTGTGAAGCTTTATGAAAGAGACAGTGTTTGTCATGGGCGTAATTAGTAAGCAGGAGCCTGCAAGGAGGAAAGGAAATTCCAAACAGAGTGGACAGAATCCAAAGTCAATATCTGCCCTTACAGTAATGAGTAGTACGAGGGAGAATGGGAAAGTATAATGGGAAGTGACTCAGAGCAGCTAAGTGGGGCTGAATCATGAAGGTCTGCAGAAGTCATGCGGAATAATACAGGTTTTATCCTCTAGGGTAGTATTTGCCCAAATTTGGTTTACAGAGCACAATTCTTCTTGGTGAAAACCCATTGCAAGTTCCAATTGGTTTGAAAATGTATGATTAAAGGGGAATAAATAAGTAGTTAAAAACTAATGAACTGGAAAGGTTATGAGTACGAACATCTGAGATGTTGGGATGCATTGTGAACACCCAGGGTAGCTGCAAACAGCCCTTCCCACCAAGCCCCCTCCGCAGAGACCATGTCATAGGACTTGTGTCATCTCGTGGGACTGACTTTGTCGTGGGTGAAGTGAAACCGTGGAAGGATTTAAAACAAGGAAGTGACATGGGTAGCTCGGCCTGCTCATCCAATCCCCTTGGCACATGTGTGCAGGATAGAATTGGTTGTGGATTAACAGGATTGATCTAAGATTAACAAGAAGACTATTGTCATTGTCCTGATGCTGGATGATGACAGACAGAACTGGGCAGCAAAGGAGGTAGGGGAGGGGCCGAGAAATTCAAGTGATATCAAGTCAAATTGATGCTGCCTGGTGGCTTATTTTATGTGAAGATAGGAGAGCGTTCTGTGCCAACACCCGGGCTCACAACCCTGGCAATGCAGTAGGTAGTGACATTGGTGACTATGGAAGAGGGCACAGGAAGCAAACTCGGTCTGGAGGGGAGTGAACAAATTTTACTTAGAGGACATTGAGTTTAAAGTTCCTACAGCACTTTAGTATAAAGTAGGCAGCTAGGTCGATGAGTCTACAATCCAGGAACTGAGCTGAATCTAATCAGTAGCCTGTGTCCATGGTTAATGCCACAGGCATAAGTGAAATTGAGAAAGAAATTATGTCTGCAAGTAGCAGGAGAGGGAGACCAAGAGCAATGCCTTCACTGGACAGAGGCATGGGAACCAGAAGAGAAATTAGAGAAGGAGCGCAGAGTGGAAGAAGAGACAGCATGCCAGACCTAAGACACCGGAGTTTCTAGCAGCTGTTCATGTTTTTAAAGCTCTCTTTTCTTTTAGTAGCACATCTTATGCTTGTCTCAGGTAATATGAAAGTTGGTTCTCACTCCTGATCACACTGTGACAAACCGCTAGAGAAAAGCCTCCCAGGACTGTCTCATGGGGAGGAAATGCTTGTAACATATAAGTTAGATAATTGCACCCAGGCAAAGTAAAGCTGGTTTTACTTTTATTATGGCAAAGCAGAGAAGAGAGACCCACCTGATTCCCACTGCAGACTTCTCCCCCTTAGGATTTGAAGAGCAGGGCAGAAAGCATGGCTGGTATAGCTCTGCGTCACTTGGCTCCGTTCTTTCTGTTTGTTTGTTTGTTTGTTTATTTATTTAGGTTTTTCGAGACAGGGTTTCTCTGTGTGACGCTGGTTGTGCTAGAACCTGCTTTATAGACCAGGCTGACCTTGAACTCACAAAGATCCTCCTGCTTCTGCCTCCCGAGTGCTGGAATTAAAGGTGTGTGCCACCACTGTCTGGCATGATTTACTTATTTTTATTTTATGTGAATTGGTGCTTTTCCTGCATGTATGTCTGTGTGAGGGTGTCAGATCCCCTGGAACTGGAGTTATAGACAGTTGTGAGCTGCCATGGGGTCCTGGGAATTGAACCTGGGTCCTCTGAAAGAACAGCCAGTGCTCTTAACTGCTGAGCAATCTCTCCGGCACTCTTGGCTCCATTCTTCGAAATTGCCTTGCTGTGTTCTTTCCTTCTCCATATCCTCTCCTCTCCTGCCCATCCCAGTATAGGCATTGAGCCCCAAATGGGCCCTCACCACTGTGCCAGGGCTTAGTTCCCAAGGAACCTCCAATCCCAGGGAAACTCAGCAATGTGGACAAACAGCTAGATCTGAAAGTGGAAAATAGAATAACCCAAAATACCAAGATGAGAAATACCAGGATAAGAAATGGATGGTCTCTACTTGACAAGGAAGATTGGGCATGGCTTTTCAAGGAGACATTGGGAAAATCTTCTGCCAAAACACAGCTTTGGCTCCAGGAGAGAGTAGCACCCTGCTATCATCTCCTTGGTACATAGACTCAATGTTACTTAATCACGGTTCTCTGCCAAAAGGATAGTGGAGGTCATGAGGGATTTGAGAGATGTGACTTTTGAATACAGGATGGGAAGCATTATGTGAACTGCTGTCTGAAGAGGGAGGGAATGGCCAGCCTTGAACAGACCAACAATATACACCGTGGAAAAAAGAAAAAGACAAAGTTTGCCTCGTTCATTTTTTTTTCCTCTTGGGCTGGTCCTCAATCCCCCTCTATCTCAGTTCTCTGTCCTCCTGTTTGCTCTGGGTGAGGCTTAGCCAAGCTTTAGTCATGTTATTGATGACCTAATGAAAGATCAACTCTCTTGCCCTAAAGCTTACGGATTCTCCTCTTTGTTGTTTCCAGTGGTGTGTTCATGGCTTCATGGGCATTGCTTCCTTTGGCTCAGCACTCCTCTTGTGTATGCTCCACTCCCTCCTCCTCCCTTTCTGCTTGAGCATCTCCTCTCAGAACAAGAACTAGTGACCGATAGCCAGCTCTCCTTCTGTCTCCCTCACCTTTCTAAGCATTGTAGTTTACCTTCTTCTCACCTTGGCTGTCCTCCTGGCTTAGGTCCTTGGGGGTCACATTTTGTAAGTATCATCATCATTATCAGGGTGGCTCTGCTTTCTCTTCCTGGAGTATTGAATCCTGTAGGCTTTCATAATGCCCTATCCTATTTTTCTTATTTCTCATAAACTTGCCCTAAAATGTAGGAAGCAGTAGGGAGATAAGAAGGGGGTGTCGAGGAATATGCAAATCCTGAGCTCTCTTTGGCAATGGTACTGACCACCGTCTGCTCTGGAACCTTCTTCCATTTTTAATATTTCTACAGAACTTTTTCAAATGTCCATAAATCCCCATGGATATTTGACAGTTGCGAACCCCATTTAGTCCTTTACTTTAAGTGCACAGATACTTGAGCCTGAAGTTCAGGGAGTTAAAAGCTTATTTGGTTTCTTGTCATCTCTGTATCTCATTGGTCCACATTCCTGAGCTGGGCTGGGGGTGGGGATGGGGGGGCTTCCATAGGCATGTATGTGGTTTATTGCAAAGAACAAGAAGAAAGCATCACTTCCCACCGGCCCTTCCCAGACTCGCAGTTAAGGTGAAGCTCCTGGGATCCCAGCAGTGGGAGGTGTGGGAGTGTCTGCACCTGACCTGCTTCCCTGCCCCACAGGAGTGCTGTTCAGCATCGAGGTCACCTCTACCTACTTTGCTGTTCGGAATTACTGGCGAGGATTCTTTGCAGCCACATTCAGTGCCTTTGTGTTCCGTGTCTTGGCGGTGTGGAACAAGGATGCTGGTAACCGGATGCCCCGGGGGAGGTGGTGTGGAATAGGGATGGTGGTCAAGTGGCTGGAGGTATGACTGGGGCGTATCAGAAAAGGAATGGGTGGTGTCCTTTGGGAAGCCAGACCAAGGCTGGGGTATAGGGGAGGATTAGATCATGGCGTAGAGAGTATAACCACGGAGAGATGCTAGTAGGGAAAAGGAAATTAAATGGAAGAGAAGAGGCTGGGATTGAAGGAAGGGAAGACACTTTAACATGACATCTCTCGCCCTACCTGTGGCTTTCTGTGAGTTCCCACCATAACGCTTGCCTTTTCACCCTCCAGTCACCATTACCGCTCTGTTCAGAACTAATTTCCGAATGGATTTCCCTTTTGACCTGAAGGAACTTCCAGCTTTCGCTGTCATTGGGTCAGTGGGACCACTCTTTCTGGGTGTGGGGAGCAGGGACTGGGGTTATGGTTGTGGACTGGAAGGACCGGAGCCGGGATAAGCTGGGGAGGGCATGAGTAAAGGCAGGAACTGCGAGGGAGCTGGTAGAAAGGGGAGGGGCTTGTTTGCTCCCCTGCAGTGTCTGAGTCAGGGCGTCAAGCCCTGTATCTTGCATCCGCAGGATCTGCTGCGGGTTCTTGGGAGCTGTTTTCGTTTATCTGCATCGCCAAGTCATGCTCGGTGTCCGAAAGCACAAGGCTCTCAGCCAGTTTCTTGCCAAGCAGTGAGTCACTGTCCTTCCCCTTGTCCTGCCCACTTACCTCTGATTTTCCCCAGCAGTCCCATCTTTAGGTGGAACTTTAGGTCCTTCCGGTCAACGGTTCTCAACCTCTGGGTCAAGTCCTGCCTATCAGATATTTGCATTACAATCCATAACTATAGCAAAAATTACAGTTATGAAGTAGCAACTAAATGATTTTATGGTTGGGAGGGTCACCACAACATGAGGAACTGTATTAAAGGGTTGATAACCACTGCTTTCAGTGGAGCTGCTGTGCACAGCTGTGGGAAGCTCTAATACTGTCGGTGGGGGCTAGCCATGCTGGCTCTTCCCAAGAGATCGCTTTCTTGGCAAAGAGAATACGTTCGCTTTACTGAAAGAATAGACTATGGGAAACAACAGCTTGGAAGCTGAGTGTGAATGCATTGTGGGCTGGCTGAGTGGGGGGTAGGGTTAACTCTCTTTCTTTTTCAGCCGCCTGCTGTATCCTGGAATTGTTACCCTTGTCATCGCCTCACTCACCTTTCCACCAGGAATGGGTCAATTCATGGCTGGAGAGGTCAGCTCTAGGGGCCTCTGAGAGCAGGGGGTTAGGTCGCATCTGTGACTGGGTCTCTAAGCCAAGGGTGGGGCTGCCGCTCAGACATGGAGCTTATGGAGTTTTGCCCAAGGGTAGACTTTCTCCAGGAGAAAAGAACAAAAAGTCCTGGACTAGTGAGGCTGGGGGTGAGTTCCGTAACATAGGAGGTACCGTACATTGCTGGAAAACCTGGCTTCTCTGCCTCTGCTTCTTCCCTCACAGCTGATGCCCCGTGAAGCCATCAGTACCTTGTTTGACAACAATACCTGGGTAAAGCACATAGGTGACCCCCAAAGCCTGGGCCAGTCAGCTGTGTGGATTCACCCCCAGGTCAACGTGGTCATCATCATCCTTCTCTTCTTCATCATGAAGGTACTCTGCCCCATGAGAGCCCCTCTATGTTTCTGTTTTCAGTAGAGGAACCCAGGCCTTGTACAGGAAGGGTAGAACTTCATCTGGTCTGTGTCCAACCTAGACAGAAACCGTGAGGAAACCGCAGCATAAACTGCCTGTCTATCAAAATGAACCAGGATGTAGCTTAATCACTCCGCTCATGTCATCTTCGTGATGTTTGCCGTAACTCTAATAACCCTTCTAATAGTTCCACTTGTTATCTTTCTAAGGCATCAAAGCAGTCAAGTAAATTTGAGCAAGACAGAGTTTAGCAATATAGATAACTGTGTAAAAACCCCAGACCAATTAACCAAATTCCTCCCACGTGTTAGATAATTAGATCCTTAATCTCCGTGGATCTCTTATTCGCTTTTAGGTGATTTGCACTCAACTCTCTAATTTCTTTCTAGAAATTTGAAGGTAAAGGAATACCAAATCAACATTATTAATGACGATAAATAATTTTTACAAATGTAATTATTCTCCACTTGGGCAGTGAGAATACAAGGACTTTTCTAGACGAGAACAGTTTTCTCTAACATTTCCTAATTAGGAAATAAGAGTAAATTCCTTTTACTTCCTTTCTTTTTCAGATCTGCCCATCACAAATTATAAATGTAGAAGTTTCATACTACTACCTTGTATAAAGGTTTTTTTTTAAATTTCCGAACCTGATTGTGACATCTATTATAGCTGATGATTGTCTGTTTTTTCCTTTTTGATGATTTCTCATTTACTAACAGCATGCCTTATGTATAGGTATCTCTGTCCAGCCTAAACTCTCATGCTTTTCAATACCTTGCTCTTATTTATGATGCTTTTGTGATTCTATTTTGTACAAGAATATGCATCACTGTTATTTTGATATTGTTCTTATAATACAGCGAATTCATTTATCCAATAAATGTTATGAGACAGCATATGCCAAGTACATAACTCTTGGTCATTGGCCTTTGGCTAATTTTATATTTCCTTGTTTTCTGCTGCAGCTTGGTAATGTACTTTTCAATGATATTATTATAAAAATGCCAACTGCTTTACACACCAGGTCGCAGATCTCAGGCTTAGTCTCTCAGGGGTTGTTGTGGATTTCTACTTTCCTACCTCACCAAAAGTGGACTAACTGAATCTATAGCATCCATATTTTGGACACTTTGTTTATTTTACCCTTTGTGTTTCTTCCTTTAAAATACATGATAATTTTTCATAAAGATATTCTAAGAATCTTGGTAGGGATTTGATGTCTAGATTTTTATTTATAAGTCTCATCTTCTCAAATTTATAATTTCTGGCTTTCTATACTGGTTAAGCTTCAGGGAAACATGGGGAGTAAAGTAACCCAGGCTAGTCTTGAACTTATCCTCTCCTGAGAGCTGAGATTTACAGCATGAGCCCAGCACATGGACTGCAACTTGCCCGTCAAGTCTCTAATCCCATCTGCAGTCACCCAGTCCATGTTTTGACGGTATTTCAGGATCTATGATCCAGTAATGATACATCTTGGTCTAAGTTGTATGTTACCTTTGTGGTCTTGTAGACTGTTAAAATGTCAAGATTTTTTAAAATTTTCTAAAAATAAAATAGATGTTTTTCAACACTTACTCTTTACCTTATCCACATCCCCAGATTTTCTGTTAAGTATCTTCACGAAGTCAAGCTTATTTTCAGAACCCCACTTGGATGATATAGAAGGACTCATCTGTATGTCACTATAATTAACTTCTCACTGAATTACAGCCTAGAGAACATTCATATTGTAAGTGTATAAGAAAAAGAAACACATTCTGGGCTATATTTCAAGCCCAACAGTTTACAGGAGGTCTCCAATATTCTTTAATATTTTTAATTACAAAAGTATTCCTTGCTGCAAATTCAGTTTTACCAGCCACTGCTTCCCAGCATTTTCTTTGCCTAATCATTTGACTCATAACAGTACTCTTATTTTTTAAAATGTGAAAATAGAACATGTAGCCAAATTAAAATATGAAAGTACTTATATCCATCTATTTTTGCTGTAATTAAATATCTGAGACAGGCTCTACCTTATAAGGAAAAGAGTGTTTTTGGCTCACAGTTATGAACATCCAAGAACACAGGGTCACACGAGTGATGGTGCTCTTGCTAGCAGAGTCCTAAGCTGTGCAGAACATCACACAGTAAGCAACAAGGAGTGCCCATGTCTGTGTGCATCTCCTCTGTTCTTGTCCTCAGAAAGCTGCCAGGAAGCCAGCACTGATGTTTCACCCTAGTGTCTTGCCTAATCCTATAGAATTTTGAAAGCCTCCACTTCTAAGCACCACAACTGGATTAGGTCCTCACCCTCTTGATATCTCACAACAGAGATGAAATTTCCAAATGGAATCCTGTGAGACATTCAAACTGTGTTCAATCCAAAGCAGGGACTAGAACTACTTTTCTGCAATTGGATCTGAAATCTAGTCCATGTGGCCTTCCGACAGTGTCAGTGGGGTAGGTCCTAGGCTTGGTTCAGCTGTTTCTTAATATTGGGAAAGGAACATCCTATTTCCCCATTTCAGGGTGTACAGGATATCATCGTGTTGTAAATCATGGGATTTCCCATGAACATGAATATAATCCCGACATCTTGCTCCCTTTTAATAAGGCTAACAGCATTGCCTAGTGTTGTTGAGCTTCAGCATAGCCTGAAGCTCTGTGGAAGCCTTTTTGCCTGCTTTTCATATTATTCCTTCTTGTGATGGGTCTAAATATAATGAAGTCAGTGATAACAGGTTTCTAGTTTCTCAGTTCTTCAGAAGGAGCTTTAAAATCTTAGAAGTTACTTGTGTGCCACATCACTCTTGTTTTTTTTTTCCCCCTTCATGTGCCAATAGCTAAAAAAGTTTGCTAATCTCAATCACCCGACTTTGTACCATGGGAGTTGTGACTTCAGTAACCCCTGGTCTTGATCTAGGTGTTCCATTTATCTGTGAAGATAACCTACTTTACCCTCTGAAATTAGACCTATCCATCATCCATCATCTGTATCATTGGAGCTTTCAAATAACCCCACCCTACAGAATCCCTTATGATTCCCATGTGCTTATTCTAAAGAGATGGTACACGAGAGCATAAGGCTTCTTGGTGTGTTAGATGTCATCACTTAACAAGATACAGCAACAGGTGCATGGCTCCTGCCTCTAGATTGTCTGGTAGAATAGTCTTCAGAGGCCTCTGCTCATCTGCATTTTCAACAAGTTCTCTGCATGAACATTATTACTTTGGAGTGTTCATTTGAGGATCTTTTACTGTTTTGCATGACTATTGTTCCATCGACATGTTGTCTTTCTTTACTTCCTTCCTACCTTCGTTTATGGAGCATTGTGCCTCTGAAGAGAAGGCAGAAATAACAAGGTTCACCCTCTCTCCCCAAGAAATCGTCATTCTGTGTTCTTTACATTTTACACATTTAACTTGCAGTTCTCAACTCTCGCAATGATCATATTCTGACATGAAGTAGATGTTTTATTTTGTCTCACACTTCTAGAGTAAATTTTTCTTGGGGTCTTCATCACAGCCTCTTGGGTTCAGCTTAGGCTTAAAAGAGTGCTTTCTAAAGTTCATAAAATTAAGAAATTTATTTCTCATTAGTGTATCATACACATGATTCAAGGAATTGCAAATACTTTAATCTTAACAGCCTGTTACACATTTAGCTGTTTTCATCTTGTACCTAATTAGTTTGGAGTCCTTTTCTAAGATTGATTAACTTACATTGGAACTACTTTCAAAACTATATCTCACACTTTCATTTTTTCTTTAGATATTTAATGTTCAGCCACTATTCCTGTTCTGCTCTGTTTCTCAATTCTTCTGCATTCTTTGCCTCAGAGTGTACTTACTGCTTTTACTATAATTGTCCCAATTTCTGTTGGAATAATGCCTTGCAAAGTTGACCTTGGATATCTTTTCTGTTATATTGAAAGACTAATCAGGTTCTCAGTTTGCCCCTGTGGTACAGCCAAGACAGATCTTTTTTTTTTTTTTTTCCCCAGTACTGGGGATTTAACACAGGGCCTCACAGATTCTAAGAATACACTCTATCACTATGTCCCCAGGATCCAGATAAAATTTTGATCCTTGTTTAAGGTGGTTTGATATCAAAGACAAAGGCTCAAGCAGAGCAGTCTTCTCTTAAGGGTTTCTGTGAGGTTTACCTCTTCCATACTTTGTAAATGATCAAATCAAAGCTAAATTAACCATACAAAATTTCAGTAGACTTTAAAGTGTCTGCCACATTGATCTGGGCTCTGTTATAGAAACTTCAGCTGAGCAGGAAAAAGCATCCTCCAGCTTAGTGTCTCGGACTACTGCATAGAGGTGGAGTGGGCTGACTCAGTTCACTGGGTGAGGGTCTTTTGGGAACAGTGAAAGAGGGATCCTCTGGGACTTCCTTGTTCTAGATTGCCAAGAGGAAAATATAGTCACTCAAAGTTGGAAGGATTTGTGTTAGCCATCTGGAGGAACTTTCTTATCCTGATGTCTTTGTTGATCTCTCAGCCTGAAAGTGCCAAGTTTTTCAGGTTCTGGAGGATGGTGATAGACGAGATTTCCAAAAGGGTTAGCTATCCCAGGACATTTCTGTTATGACTTTTGAAGCAGGTAGGAGGAGGGCAGTGAGGAGAGAGGGGCATGGAGATACTTTTGGAAAGGGTATTCTAATGTTTCTTTTTTTAATCCTAGTTTTGGATGTCCATTGTGGCCACCACTATGCCCATACCCTGTGGAGGCTTCATGCCTGTTTTTGTGCTAGGTAAGGGTTGATGGCATCATGTTGATAGCTATAATCTGGGTGGATGGTGAGAAAACAAGGAAGAACCTAGCTAGCATACTGGGAGTTTGTGGTCTTAGTGCCTAAACACAGATTATGCTGAAAACATAGAGACAAAGAAAATTTATCTTAATATTTGCCTTTTTTTTTTACCTTGCTCTAGGAGCTGCATTTGGAAGGCTGGTAGGAGAGATCATGGCCATGTTGTTCCCTGAGGGTATCTTATTTGATGACTTCCTCTACAAGATCTTACCTGGGGGCTATGCAGTAATTGGTGAGACATATTTCTAACCTCTATAACCAGACATTGAGTACCCCAAATCCCTACAATCAAAGTCGTCTAATACATCTTCTTTCAAGATACAGCAATTTAGTTTAAATACAACACTATTTAATTCAAGTTTTGTTCAAACAACCAGCTCTTGGCTCTGCCTCTCACTTTTTTTTTTTTTAAATAAGCCTTAGTTTCTGCCTGTGGGAAATGGATCATAGGAATCAAATAAGAAAATAAGGATGGTTCAGTGTCAGCCAGGTCTACAAAGTGAGTTCCAGGATAGCCAAGACTACGCAGAGAAACCCTGTCTCAAAAAACAAAACAAAACAAACAAACAAACAAACAAAAACAAAAAAAGAAAAGAAAAGAAGGATAGGGTACCTTGCATTATCTTTCCATGTTTAGTAGGCTCTTTCTTTCCTAAGAATCAAGGAACCAATAGTGCAGGTGATGGGCCCAGTCTATCCAAACTGGACTGTGCTCATGTTAATAGGGACTAATAACACAGGAGTAAGACCTAAGAAACATAAGCCCTGGACTTCTAAAATGACTTCTGAGGTAGACTTATATATGGCACTCTACTGCCTGATCCTAGTTCATTTATAAAAGCTTCATTTATCAATAGGAATCTTCTGTTCTCTTCATGCCTGCCAAGTATCTCTCATCTTCCATAATGCACATTTCCCAGTATATACATACTATGTAGTTTATGTTCTGAATAATGCTCTGTGCATTACCAACTAAGGTCATATCTCCAAATACTATTTTATTGTTATATTTTCACATAAGCCTTCTCCTGTATTCTCCCAGTGGATATTTCCATCATTTTATTTTACTAGTTTTAGCTTTGGGGATTTTTTTAAAGACAAGCTGTCTTAGTTAGGGTTTCTATTACTGTGAAGAGACACCATGACCATGGCAACTCTTATAAAGGAAAACATTTACTTGGGGTGGCTTACAGTTTCAGAGGCTTAGTCCATTTTCATCATGGCAGGACATGGCAGCATGCAGGCAGACATGGTGCTGGAGAAGGAGCTGAGAGTTCTACTTCTTGATCCACAGGCAACAGGAAGTGAACTGAGTGCCACAATGTATGTAGCTTGAGCATAGGAGACCCTCAAAGCCCGCCTCCACAGTGATACACTTCCTCCAACAAGGCCATACCTACTCCAACAAAGCCACACCTCCTAATCGTGCCACTCCCTATGGGGGCCATTTTCTTTCAAACCACCACACAGGGTCTCTTTACATAGCCCTGGCTGTCCTTGTGTAGACCAAGCTGGCCTTTCCCTCATATTTGAATAAGAAGTACAATTAAAATATGAATAACTATTGAGTTGATAAGAATACAACTTAAAAATACATTAAATTGCTTATACTTTTGGTGAGCTTATAGAATCATAATGATTTAAATACGTAAGAATTTTAGAAGTTATTTAGTGACATTTTCACTCTGTGAATGAGAGCATGGTATCTCATGGAAGTAAACATCGTTCATATGGTAGAAACAGAGTCAGGATCTGTGGATCCTGATCAATGGAGACCTCATTGCTCTATGTCCACAACAAGGTTCTTGAATTTTCATGCTATTCCTTCATGAACTGTTGGCATCAGCACCTGAGGCTCAAAATAAGATGCCATTATTGGATTTTTAAATGTTCAGTTGAGAGTGAGCCAAACTTTGAAAAGCAAAGAATGGATAAGATATCACTCTCTTCACATTATAAATGAAAAGTTCTGCATGTACATAGACTTTGTGACTTACTGAAGGTTATATATAAATTAGATCAAATGGATAATTTTCAAAAAGGCCAGCATTCTCAGCCCTACTCTTGAAAAGTAGTAATCCTGGGATTGTTGGCACCAACCGAGGTCCTGTCTCCTATTCTGTGTCATTCTCATTGTACCCTCATGTATTTATTCTTCATGTCAGAAAAGACACTTCTAACCCATCAATGCATTCCTCTCATTCCAGGAGCAGCAGCCCTGACAGGGGCTGTCTCTCACACAGTCTCCACAGCTGTGATTTGCTTCGAATTAACCGGTCAGATTGCTCACATCCTGCCCATGATGGTGGCCGTTATCTTGGCCAACATGGTGGCTCAGAGTCTGCAGCCCTCTCTCTATGACAGCATCATCCAGGTCAAGAAGCTTCCCTATTTGCCAGACCTTGGTTGGAACCAGCTCAGGTCAGGGCCACTAGCCAGAATTAGTTTAGATATGATGGGATGTGGGAGGTCCTGAAGTAAGAACAAGGCTAGCATCGGGAAGCATGCTTTTTTTTTTTCTCAAATTATTGTTTTCATGTTTCCACATACTTAATAAACACTGTGAGTGAAAGAATGCATGGCAGACCTTGTGGGAAGAAGGAAGCGCAGCATAGGCCAATAGTGGGCTAACCCAGGATGCTTTCTCCCTCCTTAGCAAATTTACAATCTTTGTTGAGGACATCATGGTACGTGATGTGAAGTTTGTTTCAGCTTCTTGCACGTATGGGGAACTGAGAAACCTACTCCAGAGCACCACAGTCAAGACTTTACCATTGGTTGATTCCAAAGGTAAGTAGGAAGGAAGGAAGCTGACTGACTACCCAGCTGGTGACCGAAGCAGAGTTGTCCAGAGGCAGAGAGCACCGGTGTCACCTTTGCTACTTTCTAACACTGATATTAAAACACTTAGTATAGGGCTGGAGATATCGCTCAGCAGTTAAGGGTACTGGCGGCTCTTCCAGAGGTCCTGAGTTCAATTTCTAGCAACCACATGGTGGCTCACAGCCATCTGTAATGAGATCTGGCGCCCTCTTCTGGCATGCAGGCATACATGCAGACAGAACACTGTATACATAATAAATAAATAAATCTAAACAAACAAACAAAAAACACGTTATATCAACAGATTAAGGGAGAAATGCTTATCTCAGCTCATGGTTTCAGAGGTCAGTCCGCTGTGGTAGGGAGAGAACGGTGGGACAGAGCAGAACACATCGTGGCAGGCCAAGATGCCTAGGAGAAGAAGCTAGTGCTCAATTGGCTTCATTCTTTTTTTCCTTCTATTTTTCTGGGATGCAAAGCCATGAGACTGTGCTACCTATATTCAGAGTGGATCTCCCTGCTCCCATTTGATCTCTAGAAATGCCCTTGTAGACACACCCAGAGCTGTGCCTCAACAGTCTCCTGGGTAATTCAGAATCCAGGTAAGCTGACAGTAGGATTCACCATTGCAGGGATGGACTTGAACTTAGAGCTTTCTAGCTACTAAGGGAAGCTCAGCTTACACTAATTGAGGAGCATGCTCTTCCTTTAGGATGTGGTAAACACAACCATGACACAGGCACACAAAGGCAGTTAAAATCCAATTAAGAAAATACAGGCAATTCTGACTATTCATAGAAGCCATGAATTTTAAATCTCCATGAGCCTGGAATTAGTGAACAGTTTTCAGAAAATACTCCAAGAGGAAACACAGAGCTAAGTCCCTTGATTCTGGTCATGGAATTTTCCCAAGCAATCAATACTTAACCATGTTTTCTGTTTTAAGACACCTTATTTAATAGACATTTCTTCATTTATTAACCCTGAACTCATGGCCAACAGCACTTCAGTCCTACCTAAGTGGAACTCACCTAACGTATTTTCTCGACAAGGCAAAGCACAGCCTTCCCTTCCCCTGCTTAGGATCAGCAGACAGCACTTCAGCAGTACATCTGGGGGACACTTTCACAGCAGAATCACCACACAAAGTGCAAAGAGTCCAAAAACAATGTGGCATTAGATAGACTGCTAACCGAGCACTGTTTACTCGGGCCGAAATGAGGAGGCTGGGTGAGTGTTTGTTCACCCTCAGCTGGGAGCATGAGATTCAGGCAGCTCACTTGGTTGCTGTTCTGTGAACGTCTGTGAATTATGGCAGAAGCATCTCTAGCATCAGAATTAGAGATATGTTCATGGCCGGTAAGCGATTTCAGAAGTAGAGACTTCATAAGCAATGTGGGTCAACTGAAAATCTTGGGTCCTCTCCTACCTAACTAGATTCTGTCATTTCTTTAATGGCCAGCCCAGGAAGAGTGCAGACTGTTCCTCATGGATAAGTAAATGGCTTTCATAAATGTTGATTTCACCTTCCCTTTCATCCACCGTTCTTCCTGCCCGCCATTGGCGTTTGGCTCTGCTGTGTGTCGCTTCTCACTGTAGTCTGTCTTTCTCATTAGATTGGGTAGTCCTTGAATGGAGAGACCATAATCTCTGCATTTTAGAGTTCTAAGTGTTTCCTGGAATTCAGTACTTGCTTCTCTAGTCTGTGAATTAGTGCATTAGAAAACAGACATGAGGAGCTATTTGGAGCCAGGAGTAATGTTAGTTTTGACTTCAGACATTCTGAGTATCTAAATTTCTCAAACTACATTAGTTCAGACATCGCCCCTAAGCTCGGAGTCCTTCTAAGTAGCTTCTGAAGCCACGGCTCTTCCTTAGAGCAAGGGTGCAGTCATTGGGGTGCTAAGTTTTCATGATGATGATGAAGATGTAACAGTGAGGCCTGTCTTAGTGCCCTTGATGCAGTGATATGGCAGTGAACTTAAAGAAAATGTTCAGCACTGTAGCGAAATTTCTACAAACACATAAAAGGCCTCTTGAAAAGGGAGCATTTTGTTCACATCCTATCAGGGCCTAGGTGCTTTAGGGGATGAAACTTCTTCCAGGATGGAAGACCCGATGTTAGTGTTGCTTGTGGACTTCTTTCAGAGTGTGTTTGAGTTTCAGCCTCTTACAACTGCCTCTCAAGTTTCGTTACTTTTGGATAGGGTTGATCAGCATATTTTAATAGCGAGCTTACATATTTGCAAATACTATATTAGGGCATCATACAGATAAGTACAGATTAGCACCAATTAGTGTGCTGCTGCCAGTTGGGTCTATAAGTGCTAAATGTGTGAAATTAAAGGGATCAAGTGAGGCCACCCTGGAGGACTTTTAAGATGAACTTTTTGGTAAGAAAAGGTAAGAACTGGAACAAGAAAAGGCCCTGAGCTCCTGCTGCATGACTTGATAGACATGCAGGTGTGGAGCAGGCCCTCAGGGAAGCATTTGTCGTCCCCCAGATTCAATGATCTTGCTGGGCTCTGTGGAACGCTCAGAACTGCAGTCCCTCCTACAGCGCCACCTGTGTGCAGAGCGAAGGTTGAGGGCTGCCCAGGATATGGCTCGCAAGTTATCGGAGCTGCCCTTTGATGGCAAAGCACGGCTGGCTGGAGAGTGGTACCCTGGCGGTCGACCGGAGTCCTTCGCCTTTGTGGATGAGGATGAAGATGAGGACCTCTCCAGGAAGACGGAGGTAACCAAGACAGAAGGGAAAGGGAGGCTGACAGAAGGGAAAATGTCAGTAGGGGTCGCTAGTGATATCTCTCCTGCGATAGTTGGGCTGGACTGGACTGGACTGGACTGGGCTGGGCTGGACTGGGCTTTGCTGTGACAGGTGCTGGAAAAAAGGAAAGGGAAAGGGAAACACTGACATGTGAGAAAGTGACCAAACTGGATCCAAAAGAGCCCAGTGCCTGAGTGGTGTTTTGAGAGGGAAAAGGGAATTGGGGGGGGGGGGGGAATAGAGATTTACCCCCCCCAGGGCACCTGCTAGTAAAGGCAGCAAGGTATCATGTGGCCTCTTTTCTGAGACTGAGAATGTTTTTATTTTCAGCTTCCACTATCTCCTCCTCCTCCTCCACCTCTTCTCTTTCCTACTGTTCCATCATACCCTGAAGAACCTAATGGGCCACTGCCCAACCACAAACAGCCACCGGAAGCCCCAGACCCCGCAGGTAAAGACCTCAGCATGTCTTGAGAGTTATGTTTGGACTTACCTTTACTAAGAACTACTCTTGTAAGATGTGAGGCTAGGTGATTTCAAGAGCTGACTCTAATGGATAAATCCCATGATGCTGTCCTAGGGAGTTGGAACAGAGGTAGAAAAGAGGAATTCACTGAGGTACAGCATAGAGGAAGTACAGTTCTTTGGTGGTGCAGTGTCAGGGGCCATTGGAAGCACCTGGTCACCCCACCCCCCAATCTTCTCACTCCTCTTTTCAGGTCAAAGATCATCCATCTTCCAGTGCCTGCTGAGCTGCTTACTGGGCAGAGCTCACTCTACAAAGAAGAAAATAGCTCAGGTAAGAGAAGATGTGTCTAGAGGAAGAAGGAAGGTCAGGTCCTTAGAAGGGCAGAGATCCTACCAAGGGTGATGATTTGAAAAGGTGGCTTCTTGGACTCACCTGCCCAGGAAGACATGATTTCTGCTTCATTGAAAACTATAACTAGTCTGAGAAGGAAGGAAAGGTAAAGAACTTGGCCCTGTGTCTTTCTTCCTTAGGATTCAACGGACATAGTGGATAACATGTCACCTGAAGAGGTAAGAAAATCTACAGCCTGGAATGGATTGTTTCATCCAGTGAAGGTATTGCTTTTTTGTTGGTTTTTTGAGACAGGGTCTTACTGTGCAGTTCCTGGCTGGCCTGGAACTCACTGTGATGGCCTCGAACTCACAGAGATCGCCTGCCTCTACCTCCCAAGTGCTGGGATTAAAGGTGTGCGCCGCCATTTCTTATTGTACCAAGAAGACTGGAAACCAGCCAGTCGATGAATATGTCCCTTTAATGCCTGTTAGAAATGACGTGCATCTAGGTACAAAAAGAAGACTGATTATATATTTCTAGTGTATACCTTTCCAAAAACAGATATTGAAGAGACATTTCTGAGGAACAAAGTCCAATAAAAGTAAAACTTCCGTATATTTTGAGAGATGACAACCTTGACAGTATCAGG
Organism: Peromyscus nudipes; assembly: GCA_902168325.1. NCBI lineage: Eukaryota > Metazoa > Chordata > Mammalia > Rodentia > Cricetidae > Peromyscus > Peromyscus nudipes. The sequence continues at coordinate 12,979 of CABHPH010146118.1, read as the reverse complement.
ATATTGATTTTGACAAAAATCATACTGAGTCAATATAGAAGTTAGAGAAAGAATTCAAAGTGAAAAGAATTCATCCGCTGTCCCTGTTGTGATTTAAGCCTCACATAGTGAGAGCTCTGGTTTCTAACTGGTGTTGAACTTTTCATAAGATCCAGCAGCAACGTCCTCCTCCCTTTGGACAAAAACTGGAGATGTATCTGGTATGTGGTCAGCGCACAAATGCCAGAGTCCTCCAGTCACTGCCTGTGGAGCCCTTGGTACTGGTGTCCCCACTCCTTCCTCTGCAGTGGAGTTGTTAGGAGGACTCGATGAGTAAGACATGGACAGCAATTAGAATTTTGCCCAGTACAGATGAAGTGCTTGACAAATATTCTTGGAAAATGTTGCTGCTGTTGTTACTGGGAAAAAGAGGGGTGGGGGTAGCTGAGAAGGCCTGGTGTGATCTCAGAAGGACCAAGAGAACGAGTCCTATCTAAGTCCTCTAACCCCATCCTCTTTGCAACATTTCAGACAAGCATCCTCTTACACTAAGAGCCAGTTAGGCTCCATGTAAACCTTTAGTCAGGACCATGGGAGTTTAGAGGACCCATAGCTATGTCCAGAAATGTCAACAGAACATGACACATGGAGGGAGCCTCCATGTGGACTCACAACTCAATCCTAGGATAAGGAGCAAGATAGCCTTTGCTGGTAATCTCTGAAGGTTAGAGTGCAGATTTGGACAAATAAGAGAGCTGAAGTGTGACATCCTCTGGTAGGACCGAAGAATATCTTAGATTAATTTATGAGTCCTGGAGAGAGTGGCTTATCTGGCATCTTGGGTTATAGGTATGTAATTCAAGATAATAGCTAGCTTTGAGCCTTAATGATTTGGTTAACAGACTTTAAAAAAAAAACAAGCAACATAGACAGTCCAAGTCAACTAAATGCAGGGAGTCTACCTAGATTCAGCAACTATTCACCATGCTCTACTCATAAGGGGTAGCTTCCTCCATCTCCAACCGTTGGTATCACTTAGCCCTACCAATGAGTGTACATCCAGTCAGCACAGGGAAAGGCAAGTGCCATCAGAAGGCTGAGTGTAAACAATGCCATTTCTGAAAAGCAAAGGCTCCCAAAGTGTCAAGGTATGATAGGAATTACTAGACAGCAAAACATACATCTGAATGGGAGTGTCAATATGGCACACAATGAAGGTTGGAAATAAGTGTTTAGAGACCAGGAGGACACAGAAGACTACAAGAAGGACTCATATTCTGTGTACCTGCGGGTGAAGGGTGGCCTTTGAGGCCAGATAATGGAGGGGAAGGATGCTGTGACCCTCTGAAAAGAAAAAGTGTACCTATTGATCAAGAATGTCTGTGATGGTTCCTATGGACCAAAGCTGAGCTCCTGAAGTTGAAGGGGTCTCTGTGATACTCTGTCAACAGATTGAGGCCTGGGAGCAGGAGCAGCTGCGCCAGCCTGTGTGCTTTGATTGCTGTTGTATCGACCAGTCTCCCTTCCAGCTGGTGGAGCAGACCACGCTGCACAAGGCAAGCCCTTGCTGACTGCCCAGGGCTTTAGGGAGGGCAGAAGTGGGGACATGCTGACCTGTACTTTCCCCATCAGACTCATACACTCTTCTCACTTCTTGGCCTCCATCTTGCCTATGTGACCAGCATGGGGAAGCTCAGAGGTGTCTTGGCACTAGAAGAGGTAAGGATGACTACGCCCCACTTGACCAGAGAGAGAGGGAGGAATGGACCCAGGACAAGGGGACATGGGTGGGGAATGTGTAGAGCAGATGTCCCTCCAGAAGGGAGAGACTGTAAGGCATGTTGTAGTCACAGTCCTCTAGGTGACATAGTTCTCCAGCCCAGAAGGAACCCCATGTGGTTTCTCCCAGTGGCCTGGTTTGGGGAGTGGGGTTTAGGTGAGCTATGGGGAAGGGTGTGGAAATATGCGGGAGGTGTGAAGCAATCACTAGGAGGGAAGTGTCTCTGGGAGGTGCTTTCTCAGGGAGGATGGCGAGTAGGTGATGTGCAGGAATAGTTCTGTCTTTCCCTCTGATGGTTTGCTGTCTGTCTCTGCTTCTCTCCTTACCACTCTTTTCATTTCTGTTTCCCCATGTTTTGTCTATTCTTGCGGTCTCTCCCATTGTCCCCCATTTTCTTTCTCCTTCTCATCGTCTATCTCTTTACCTCTCCTCTTCCTCCCCAGCTACAGAAAGCTATTGAGGGCCACACCAAATCTGGCGTGCAGCTCCGCCCTCCTCTTGCCAGCTTCCGGAATACAACTTCAACTCGGAAGAGTCCAGGGGGGCCACCCCCTCCTGCAGAGGGCTGGAGTCTGCCTGAGGGTGGAAATGGGGCTCCTGGAGCAGAAGTCATGGTTCCTCCCATGCCAGAGACTCCTGTACCACCACCATCTCCTGAGGTCCCTCACTGTGTGGCCCCAGCCAGAGCAGAGGGTGAGCTGGAGGAGCTGGAGATGGTGGGAAGCCCAGGACCTGAGGAGGACCTGGCTGACATTTTGCATGGCCCCAGCCTTCGGTCCACTGATGAGGAAGATGAAGATGAGCTGATCCTGTGAATAACCCCCTCCAAGCTTTCTTCATAAAAACCATGGGGCCCATGCCAGGAAGTGGGCTTGTGTGTCACAGGGGTGCCTTGAAGTTGAGGAGGCTCCCACTTCATGTTGTTTCCACTCCTACTGTGAAGGTGATGGTGATGGTCTTAAGGAGAACTTGGCCTTGAGCAGGGAAGAATTTGGGTCCGTCAGACCCCTTCCCCCATTTCCAGGCAGGGTTCAAGGCCCCGAGCTTGGAAGATCCCTGTGTTTTCCTGCTGTGCAGGTTCAGTCCCCATCGGTCTTTAACCTCCCACAGCTCCCAGTGTTGTTCAGCTGCCATCATGGCCTGTCTGTCTAGATTTCGGTTTCCACATGGAAGAGGTAAGCGGAGGCTCAGATTGATTGACTCTGCAAGTGCCACATTGGAAGGGATGTGGGACCACAATATTGCCCTGCAGACTGACCACCTGACAATGTGCACCTCAACCTGCCAGCCCTACTGTCTTCTTATTTGCTCCCCCCAATCTGTTTCCAGACCTAGTCATTGCTGCCACTGCCTGTCCCCGGCCAACCCTTGCTTCCAGGAAACCAAGTGCAGTTCCCTGGAAAAGAGGTTGGCAGAGGCTCTGTGTGGAGAGGCAGGTGTCATGGCCCCAGCGCATGTGTCTGGCCCTGCAGCGAAAAGCCTTCCTTTATCAAAGTCTCCCTGCCTAGTTCAATGTTACCCCTAGAACATGCATATTCCCTCTCGTCCGCCGCAATGGCTGGCTTAGCTGCCAAGAGTCATCTCTGCCTGGGAGCCACTCTTCCTGGAGCTCCTCCCCAGCACCAGTAAGGCTCTCATCCAGCAGTGGGTCATGCAGATTCTAGTCCTTTATAATAGCTCCTTGGTATCTTCTGGCATAGACTTGGGGGTGCCAAGCTTTAGTTTGCCCCATCCTTAGAGGACTCCCATCTTTTTCCTTCCAAACCAGCCAGGAGGTTGACAGTTGTCCTGCACAGCATTAGCCTGCTTCACCTAGAAAGAGAGGCCACGTGTTCTGAGCATCCAGACACCCAGGTCCATTCATGGGCTCTTTTCCTTCCCTCTCTGTGTGCCTTTAGTTCGGCAGTTGAGCCCTCAGACATTCTCCTTCTGTCCCTCCCCCCTTGCCCAGGTCTGTTCTGTCCCCCCAAATAAGACACTCATAGTCAGAGGATGCCACCACATTCTGTTTAGTGTCATTGAACACAGCCTCTGGCCTTCTCCAACATGGGTTCCCTCCACCTTCCCAGGCCAAGAAAGACACTGAGGCCTAGGTAGGAGAATTAGCAAGGGGCATCCAAGCCCATGCCCATGTGTATATAATCTATAATACTTATATATATTTATATAGAATTCTCTCTGTAATATATGTCATAGAATCCTTCCTGGGCTTGGGGTGAGTTTCACATTAAGAAAACATGCTAAGACTGACCATAAAAATGGGTATGTCTCAGACCTGGAAGACAGAGTGTGGGATATAAAGGGTTAAGAACTCATCCTTCAAGATTCCCTCCTTAGCACAAGGAAAAGAAGGGAGGTGTGTGAACTGGGGGAGGGCAATGGAAGGGAAGGAATGGAAGGTTTGGATTTTCATTTAATAAAGTCAATTGAAAATTAAAGTGTACCCCCCCTAAAAAAATCATTCCGCAAGAGCAGTTCCATTCACAAGAATATAAAAAACAGCCCTGCTCCCCAGCTGCTGTAAAACGTGCTGCACAGCCTTTAACCCCAAAGGAAAAGCAACCCTTCCCACCCACCCCTAACAGCCTCTTCCTGCACATGCCCCACCCCTCCCCTTAAAGTAGGCTAGAAGCAAACCCCCATGCACCCTGCCCCCAGCACCAGAGAGGTGGTCCCTCCCTCCAAAAAAGTTCAAAATGGTCCTGGGCCAGCTCCTTGAGTCTTCTCTCTTCAGAGTGGGGTGGGGCTCACCTGCCTTTGTGGCAGTCTGCCAGCAGCCTGGGGAAACCAAGCCCTGCTCAGGTACAAACCCTACTAAGTTCCTTCAGGTCCTTTGTAGTCTTTCATAGGGGACCATTTTGGCTTCCTTGAGAAACGGAAGGAGGAAGGAAAGCTGTTTCAGTTTAGTCTTCCTAACTCTCCAGGGCCCTGAGCAAAAGGGGATCAACGTGAATAAACCTGCTCACTGGACTCGGTGTCCACCATCACCTTGGGGAAGACTGCGGGGGCGCTGAGATGAGACAAACGTTGATAGAGCAGGGTAGACAAGGCAGAGAGACCCTGGGAGTAGTTTAGCTTGAACATGCAAATTCCCAGGGAGCTAGGACAGGAGACCAGGGGTTAGGGGCAGTTGCCAGGGTTGGCAGGTTAACCCTTCCTAGTCCTAGAAATGAGGTCCTGATAGGCTAAACCACAACACACTAGCACACACGAGGTATCCTCTCCCATTCAGGCAGCGTTAGACGAGCTAAGTGACTGTTCACCTATCTTGGCTCTCCAGGTCTACTCCCATGTTTCCTACATGAACAGGACCCCAGGATCCCATGCTTCCCCCTCCCCTGGAGGATGTGGGACACCTACTCTGGTTACACGTCAGTGTATGAATGTGGTGCAGAACAGAGTCACGGATGGACAGAATCACTCCAGCTCTGAGCCTCATCGTTCCTGTGGGTGAGGGAGTAGTTTAGGACCCCTGACAGTTAGAGCAGGACACAAAGCCTTGGAACTGGAGCCATGGACAGACAGGAGGAAGAAGAAAAACAGGGCGGCAAGCTTGGGCATCTCCTATCGAAACTCTGTTTATGCCAAGGGCCAGAGTGAGGCTGCGGCTGCTCCAGCGCCCTCATGGCAATACTGCACTGACTTGCTGCTGTGCCCTGTCCTCATGGTCCACTCCAAATGGCAGAGGAGGTGTGGGGGGGCAAGCTTATGTCTCACCACAGCCAGTCCTGTAAGGAACAGTGGGCGGAGGAGCACTGGGAACAGCTGACAGGAACGCAGAAGCAGCCAGTGTCCACCCTGGCTCTCAGCCATCAGCCCAGCCCAGCCAAGGCAGTGACAGCACCAGACTCCCCACTCCACTCTGCTCAACCCTGAGTCCCCAAGAAGTTATAAAAATGTAGAAAAGGCAAAGAGAAAAGTGTAAACAGCTCCAGAGAATGAGGGGAAGGTAGAGGGAGGCCCAGCCGTCACGGTACCCTCACTGACGGGGACAATACATCCTTGGTCAACAATCTGAGACTGGTGCCCACTCACCCTCTTTGGGTCTGGGCTCCAAGTGGAAGAAGGTATAAAGGGGAGCCAGAATTGGAGTAACCAACCCTACTGGGCCTTCTTCCATATCCTAAAGGTCCTCCTTCCAGCCACAGGACAGTCAAGTGGCTGTGTTTATTCTTTGTCTCATCGGTGACCCTCTTGCTTCTGAGTGGGCTTTGGGATAAAGAATCATACTGTGACCTCTGTCAATCCCAGCTGCTACGTCCATCTCGTCCTTGGCTCCTGATCCCAGAAGCCAAAGATTGCCTGAATTGGGCACACTGTCTATGCTAAACACAGAAGGGCCGTTCAGGCCACTCTCCTGTCACCGCCAAGCCATGTCCAACAGCCCCTGAGGCCTGCTTCCCACAGTGGGGATGCACTGATGCCATAGCCAGAGAAAACAGAATCAGAAAAGCAGGAGTGAAATGGAGAAAGGAGGCATTCAGACAGCACAGTCAAGGCTCCTGGAAGACGGAATCAGGGGTGTAAGAACTGAGATTCAGTGTTCAACACGGCGCACCTGGGCATGGACCCAAGAACCATAGCTATGGCTCATCTCCCACCACCATGCCAGCTTCATAGCCACCTAATTGCCTGGGTCTCAGTTCCTGGAATGATGGTTTCTGGAGTACAAGCCTAGATTAAAACCCCCTGCTGATCCTTCATTTCCAGGGCTGCTAGCGGGCTGGTGAAGGCTGGAAGCTCCCAGTTCCCCGCTGTCTTCTGCCTGGGTTTCATCTGTGCTGCTGGAGCTTGGGAGGGTATGGGTTGCAGCCATGCCCCTCAGGTCATAGTGGGGCAGGAAGAAGCTAGTTGTTGGCATCCCCCTCCTCCTCATCAAAGGACTGCACACCTGAGGACGTGACATCAGACACCTTCCGGCTAAGAGCAGTGGACATCTCCGGGTCTTCTCGTGGAGAAAGCGACTCCAGGTCCCGGCATCCTGCATCCTCTTCCTCCTCGGGGGCCAGTGGTCTCTTCTCTTCCTCTACAGATCCCCTGGCCAGGTCCACCCCACCAACCTCTGGTGCCCAGTCAGTGTCCACCCCCAAGAAAGGCGGAGGCTCCTGAACAGAATATCCTGAAGCGGGTTGGGAAGGTCCCATGTCATGCAGGCTAGGCTGTGAGTCATCAAATGCAGGGCCAAGATAGGATCCTGTAGCTGGAGATGCAATGAGGGACTGATCACTCGCTTCCCAGGCATCTGATGACCCCAGACAGTACATCCCCTGTGATACATAGGAGTGAGGCCATCCATCCATGGGGGCTTGAGCCAGTGCATCTGTAAAGAGAATGAGCAAGGTTGGAGGAGCCACAGAACATCGCAGGCAGCGAGTGAGAAGAGCACACAGAACTCCTATCATGTGGTTACGGTGCAGGTATGGGGGCACTGGAGAAGCTGAGACAAACAGGAAAGTCCTAAAAGAACAGAAGAGGGTAGAGGGAGCCCAAATTGCTGGGAAGCCTCTTAGGCATTAGGGGTTGGATTCTAGAACCGCCTCTCACCTTGACTCTCAATCAGCTCCTGGTAGTTGTCACTGTAGTTGCAGTCCAGTGGCTCCTGGGTCGAATTCACACTCATGTCCTCACCATCCATGGAAGACCAGGCCATAAGTGTAGCCTCAGAAATAGCAAACTGTTCCATGACTCCTATGAGAAGAAATGAAATTAAAATTATCTTAAGAGTCCTCATGTAACCCTTAGACCCATGAAAGGGGTGTGGAGAAACCTGGTGCAGCATGGTTCAGTGAAGTAAAATATAAACCATGTCCCATTTCATTTAATAAAACAACAGAAACAAGTGAAATTATTTTTTATAACAAATCTTATTTAAGTCTATATATATGATCCTCTTTCAATATACAATCAACATAAACATTATTAATGAGGTATTTTACATTCTTCATATGAAATCTTTGAAATTCACTTGGTACTTTACTTATAGCACATCTCTACTGAGACAGGTCACATTTCAAATTCTCAATACCCACATGTAGCCAATGACTACTCTATTACTCTGAAACAAGGCTAGACCATGGGGGATATTCCAGAAGGTCACACTTAGAATTCCTAGGGGAAAAAGATAGGCTCTTCTGGTGAGATAGCCAGGGAGAGTAAAGTTAGATGTTCCAGAAGTTTGTCTTTGGAGGTTTTAGAATTTGAACCTAGAGCTAGAGAGATGGCTTAGTGGTAAGAGAGCTTGCTGCTCTGGCAGAGGACCTGAGTTTGGTTCTGAGCTCAAGCCAGGCAACTCACAGCAGCCTGTAACTCAAGCTTCATGGTCTCCAACACTCTTGGCCTCCAAGGTCTCTTGCATACATGTGGAGCACATAAACATATGCAGGCAAAAACACACGAACATAAATAAAGTAATAAATATTTTTTAAAGAAATAAACTGAACCTAGTTTCAGATGGTCTAGGACAGAGGAATGTAGGTAGTAGGTTTCAAGATCAATGAAGAATTCCCAAGGAAGCATCAGGTGAACATGGATCCCCAGTCATATAAGGGGCTATATCAAGAGACTAGAAGGGAGGGCAGAATAGTGAGGATGAGAGCATTGCAGGTCCCTAGTCTAGTCAGAGCTGTGAATAAGCCGAAGCTCCCATTGCTATTACCTTGTCTTCCCTCTCTGCCCTCCACGTCTATCACCCAGCCCCACTCAGACTTCCTCTACCACCCACCACTCATACCAACAGCACAAAAAGTCTTCTCTTCAGACCTACCCCTCTTCTTGGGTATCTTCCCGACGCCTGCCAGCATGATTAGTTCACCTTTGTATCTACCTCCCCTGTCATCAGACCTTTGCCACTGTCGTCAGAATTAAACCACCGTCTACAGGGCCATTCCCCTGAATCATCCACTAGCTGTCACAGTCATGAGTCCAGTAAGTCAAGTCATGAAATCAAATGTGGACGAGCATGGCTAGAAGAAATTCCCGAGGCCTCTTTCATTTTTAGAAACAAATATAAGCAGAGTCATTTGAAGTCCAAGGCCACTGTGTTTTCCCCTATTCTAAGAGAGGCAAGGGGAAAGAGTACCAAACTAGAGGAAAGAAAACATCTAGGACACATGGCCTCACAAATCTCATCTGAATCCCATTTTCTAAGGCTATAATAAAAATATGTGTTGGGCCACTTATCAGAATTAACCAGTCAAAAAAAAAAAAAAAAACAGGAAAAGAAAAGGAAAACACTTGAAATCAAGGCTGTTAGAAAATATGAGCCTGTGGTCAACATGCAGGGAGACCATTTTGCCATAAGGAAGCAGATTGGAGGGTGAGCCTCTGACCATCCAAAAAAACCCTGTATCATTCGAGGGTTTAGGATACAAGTACCTGCTAGGAAACGCGCCTCCTTCTCGCCATCACTGAGGTCGGAGTAAGCATCTGTATCCCTGCGCACAGCCTCGTGGCTGTGCTGCGGCTGGATTGTCGGTGCCTTCCCCCAGCCCTGCCACTCAATCATGTGGGCCACCCGGCCTTGCCCCATGGCTGTAGGCTTTGTCACATGGTCCTTCATGCTTCTAGAGATCCCTGTGGAATCAGACAACACCCCTGTCCGTCAGGATGTCACACACTACTCACAGCAGATCCCTCCATCATTCCCCACCCAGGTTCCGTGGGATTCCATCCACTGAGGAAAGTGTCCCCTGGCATCTTGAGGGGCAGCCTCAGGACAGGAGATGCTGTGACAGGTAGACCGATGTGTCAACGTGGTGAGGATGAACTCTGAAACATCTTGAGGAGCAGGGGCATAAGGAAGATCCTGTCATTATTCCCATCTCCGGGTTTGGAGTCTCACCTGAGAATGATGACTTGGCCAGGGCTCCAATGCCATAGGCATTCGAGTTTCGCTTAAGCTTCGGAAGGATGGAAGTGGTGTCCTCCATGGAGAGCTAGGACAGGGAAGGTAAGAAAGTGGGCAGAGGAATAAGAAGGCATGGGGTGCCTTACATGTAGAATAGAGTTTTTGGCTCCCAGGAAGGTAGATACCCAAGGAAGCAAGTAACAAAGAAAACCAAGGAAGTATAAACCTGGCACACCCCTGAGAACTGGGAGGTCGGCAGAACGGGGGGGGGGGGGGGGGGAGGGGGGGCGCTCGTGCAGCCTCTCTATAGAGGGTCCCAATGAACATAAGAAAAGAAGGGTCAGGGTAGATTGAGGAGGGCTAGAGGTGGCTACACTCACATTGATGCCGTCCCAGGAGAAATCTGTTCGTGTTTGCTGTAGGAGAGAGGAGAGGGGATGGTATCCGGGCACCTCTAGAAGTGCAATCCTGACTTCCACTGAGGGACTTCCAGATATGCACAGAGAGGCAGCCCTTCCTGAGGCTGAGAAAGATCTCAGCGTGGAGCATTTGGTGTGTGTTTCGGGGAAGCAGGAAGATGTGGTCTGTTCAGTCTACAGGAGTGTTTGGGATGTTGCTGTAGAATTTATGATGAGAATTCCCCCTTGGGACTTTATGGGATGATGAGGGTGAGGTTGTTGTAGTTGGTGGGTCTCTGAAGCACCCAGCCTTACCTCTGTAGAAGGCCGATGGAGGCTGCTGCCATGCAGTGAGCTGGTGCTGTCCATGTTGATCTGATCGACATCCTTGAGGCCTTTCCAATCCACTGCAATCACCTCGTTCCCTGAAGCAGCCAGAAGGTTAGTTGCTCACCCTCATTCCCATGGATCTCTGCTTGCTCTCTTCCCATAAAAGGCAGAGGCCACACCCTAAGGTCCAGCCCTTCCACCCCTACCCCTACGCCCCATTGTCATGCCTTCTGACTACCCATTTCCTTCTATGTCTTTACCATCCCCAAATTTCTGGTGAGAGAAATAATAAGTGAAGCAAAACACTCATTTTCAGCTCAATGGGGAATAGCACACTTAGAAAAAATGCTTCCTGGCCCTGTCTGATGCTGTTTACAGAGAGGGAGGATCAGAGGTTGGGTTGTATCAGGAAAACCATTTTCCATTCTGTGCCGAGGAATCTTTGAGATTGTCTTTATTGGATCCAGACTTCTCACCAATTAACTGCCCTACAAACAAGGACACAGCTTTCTAGGGGAAGCTCTGCAGCTGGCTTTGATATTTGAGGGATGAAAGGAATGTGGCTTCCCCCTCAGGCCTTCCTACTAATCAGGAAACTTGGTTGATAGGAAAAGATATGGTGGGGCTAGAGGCAGGTGGTAGGTAAGAACTTGAGACGGTTTTCCCTGGAGCCAGAGAACTCGAAGATGAGATGGAGACTTTGAGCCCAATTCTCTCAGGGGACAGGAAATGGATTCAAGAGGAGAGACAGAGATGGGAAAAGGTAACAAGAGGACTTCGTAATTTCAGAGCTAAAAGAACAGAAATTCAAGGTGAGACGAGAAAAGGCGATGGGGGAGGTGAACAGGACACTTTGAGAACTCGTGAAAAAGTGAGGAACCAAGGAGACTCCTGACCTGAGTTCAGAGTATCCTCTGGAAGCCTTGGGGAAGAATTTCTTGAGTATTTACAGAGAGATTCAAGAATCAAGGGACAGCCTGAGCCACCTGCCCTAAAGCCATTGCATACATGAACTCTTGCCTTTGGGGTTTAGGATTACAGGTCCTTTCTCTGAAGCAGTGTACTGGCTGGGTCTTGGGCATGAAGAGGCACCCAGCATCCAGGAACAGGACTGGTGAAAACCAAAGAGGATGGAGGTCCCAGGAACTGAGAGGTGGGGCTCTCCGTACACCCCAAGTTGTCTTGCTCTCTCATGGAATCTTGTGAGATGATGAGATGCTTGAGACTCTAAGACCTGTGGCTAGGTCAGAGAGGAAAGACAGCTGGACCTAACAGTGATGGGGCAGGCAGAGAAAGCTCTAAGAGTGGGAGCAAGGGGAGGGAGGGGAGGTGGCCTTTGAGGAAGAGGGGGAGCTGAGTCAGAGCCTGGGGAGGGGGGCAGAGAGATGGAGGGAAGGAGAACCGGGAAAGAGGTGAAAGCAGAGGAGGGTCTCCATGGAAATAAACTGGATCTCAGAAATCAGGCTTCTGGAGTGTGAGTTTGTTTGTAATAATAATACGAATTATTCTCTCAGCCTGAGGTCACTAGGGTGTGTAGGCGGGAGAAATTGGGAGTTAGGAAGGGGAAAATTGGGGGGTTTGGGAGAGGACTGTATTAATGTGTTCAGCCCTAAAGTGGAGTGGATGCGTGGGGTGGGGGTAAGGGGGCGGTAGTAAGGCAGGCAGAGGCTGGAGGAAGAGGACCGTTAAGGAAGCGCCTTTCTTCCCTCCCCCTGTCAAAGGTAAATAAAGAGCCGGCCCTGCCCCGCCTGCCCCCGCTGACAGGTGCAGGCGGGTCCCAGGGTTCCTAGGCGGACCCCACCCTTCTTGGAAGCGGGCTCCCGACCCCTCTCGGGGCGGTAAACCTCCACCTCCTCCCCGAGTCCACAGCTCTTCCCAAGCACCCTGGCCCAAGCCCATTCCCTCCGGGCGTGGAACCCGTTCCCTCCCGGTGGCACACGCTCTTCCCGCCCCCGCCCCAGAGGGAAAATGCACGTGAACAAAGCAAATCGGGGGAGGCAGGAGCGACGGAAAAAGGCTACCAAGAGGGAAATGGTTGGGGGCAAAACACACAAGCCATACGGAAGGGAGGGTGGAGGGTGAGGATGGGAGGGGGCGTGCGGAAGAAAGTCAGGGCTCAGGCTGGGGAGGAGGTTCTGAGAAGAGGGGCTGCTCCAGAAAGAGGGGCGCCGGGAGGCTCTGGCCACGGCGGAGTAGACGCGGATGGCCTGGGGATGGAGGGATGGGGCCACCGGGAGTGGGGAACAGCGACGGAGCAACGAAGGAAGCTGGTGGAGAGGTGATCGGGGAAGGACCGCGCCTGCGGGAGGGCGATGGAGAGAAGGCAACCAGCCGAGAGGGATGGAAGCCCTGGAGGCGCGAGGGCAGAGGGATGGAGGGACCACAGCGGATGGAGGGAAAGTGAAGGCGCGAGGCAGGGCCAGGCGAGACCTGAGGGAGGTCCCCAGGGGCGAGGATGGGGATGGGGGAGGGGGCCGGAGGAGAGCCCCGGGGCAAGCTTGCCCCCTGACCCGCGCCTGGCCGCCGTACCCACCCACAGTCCGCGAGCCGATGCAGCCCATGACTCCGGGGGCCGCCGGGGCCCGGCCCTCACCGACTCGGGGCGCGCGCCGGGGGGAGCACCGGGAGCCGCGCCGCCGCCCCAGC
>CABHPH010146117.1:35822-49035 GCA_902168325.1 Peromyscus nudipes | reverse complement strand
GTGAGGAGACATGCGGCAGGCAGAGCGGAGGGGGATTTCAGGAACCCCCAAATCCAGTCTCCTGGGGGGTGTGAAGGGACTGAGGGTTGGTCAGTTTGAACACAGGGTGGCTGAAAGGTCCTCAACTTTGGCCTAAACCTGTCCTGATCCAGCTTCGAACTTGTGTAGGGGGAAGAACAGATCCATCAGCAGGGGGTCCTCCTGGTGGGAGAAAAGTCCCACCAGGCCTCCTTTTTAGGTTGCCAGGTTATTGTTTCAGGTCTGCAGGGTGAGGAAGAAGCCGGCCAGCTTGTCCTGGCTCCCCTCCTGATCCCTCTACCTGTCAGGGAAGACTCAGCTCCCAGTCTCTCTGGATTGGTCGTGAATTGGTCGTTAAATCTGGAGACTTGATCCAACTCAGAAAGGAGAACTTTTCTGTGTGCAGGTTCACACTTCCACTGTGAGCACTTGAAGCCTGGTTTTACTCTTTGTGATGTTAGCAGGCTCCTTAACTTCTCAGTTGACGCCTGGGTATGTAGCATTAGTTACATTGCTGTGCTTGTGGGTGGTGTGGAGCGAACACAGAGAAATTGGTTGGGCAATTTCTCGAAGCTTGTGTGACCTGCAACATCACCCTTCTCTCGCTTGGAAGTTTTGTTTTTGAGACTTGGTTTCCCCATGCAGGCCCGGCTGTCCTGAAACTCCCTTGGCACACCAACTGGCCTTGAATTCAGAGATCCACCTGCCTCTGCCTCCCAAAGGGCTGGGATTAAAGCCACTATGCCTGGCTCGTCCTGGAAGATTTTTTTTTTAATGGAATGCAAGCTTGTCTTTTGTATGAGATCTAATACTGAAGGCTACATTCCTACTTGTTTGTAAGACTCAAGTGGAATTAAGTCAGAAAGCCAAAATTGTTTTCTCATTTTAACACTACATTAACATGATAGTTAACAGAAATTTCTTTATTAAAAATCCAGTGTTTTTATTAGTGCTTTGAGAATTTCATACAGTGTATGTTGATAATCTTCACTCACTCCCCACTACTCATCTTAACTCCACTCAGCTCTCCTGTCACTTCTTCAGCCTTATTTTTTTGTAATCACCAAGTCCCATTTTGTGTTGCCCATTTTCTCAAGGATGTGGGCCATCCAGGAGTTAGGTTGACCTACGCGGGGCTATACCCTTAAAGAAAACTGTCCTCCTGCTCTCCCTCAGATTCCCTTAACTGTCTGTAGCTCCTCTGGGGTAGGGACTCTGAGCCCCTCCTCATCAGTGCTGGAGTGTTAACTGGCTTGGTCATGTGCAGACAACCGCAGCTGTTGTGAGTCATGAATGCAGTGGTCCTGCAATGCCCAGAAACCGCTGTTTCACTGTTTCTCATCCCCAGGCTCTTCAGGTTTTCTGACCTCTCTTCCCCATCCCCTGGGCCTTGGCGGTGGGAGAAGGGTTTTGATGTAGGCAGAGCCTTCCACTGACACTTTGTTAATAGAAATTTTTGCAGAGATGCTAAAATGATATTCCAACTTCTCTCTCACCTCCACCACCACTCCCGATAAACAAAGCTAGCAAACACAGGAGACTCCGTTTCTCCTCTTGTTTAAGGCTCGAATGGGCTTGCCCAGGAAGTTTCAGAAACAATCAGCAACAGGTGTGTGGACACTACTTGGGCGTGTTAATCCTCCTCCTTTGCACATCTCAGCCCAAGAACCTCGATCCACCACAGCAAGCCGATCTTCATCCTGTCCAGGCTGGAAAAACCTGCCTGGCTTAGCTGTAAGAGTTCAGCATGCTCACGTTCTGGTCTCAGCTTCACTGTATCGCTGGCACCTTTTCCCTGGCCAGTTTCTCATCTGTAAAATGAGCCTTCAGTTTCCTTAGAGTTCAGAACTTGAAGTCTATCAGTTCAGCTTTCCCCCTTAAATATATCTTTGGAAATTTAAATTTGTTTTTTAAAACATCGAGTGGCTGAATCATTTTGAAACGGTGTTTGCAACTCTTGATTGCTTTTCACTCGGATTTGTCATTTTTTTTTCAAATATCCAAGGAGCAGCTTTAGCCATAATTTAATTTTTCAAATATTTATCTTGTCTGAAGTTAGCAGATGCTAAAATTCCATATTCAGATTAGGTGACTGCTGTTACCAATATTTTCTGAGGATTATGCTTTGTACCATCGGGTATAACAGAAGAAGACATGAACATGTAGTTCTTCTGTTTAGTGCAAATTTGACAATCACTTTGGGGAAAAAGGAAGGAAGGAAGAAAGGAAGAAAGGAAGAAAGAAATACCCCTGGCTCGGAGCTGTGAAGAGTATTTGTTGTAGGTAGTTGGGGAGGCTTTGACCTCCAGGCTGCTCCCAACTGCTGGTGTCTTGAACTCTCACAGGAAGGGCAGAACTGTGGAATATTCTGCCGATGGTTAGCCACTGTTTAACCAGTGTTTCTTGACTTCAGATCTCATTGTTTGAAGACCACTGTCATTTTAGAGTGAATTAAAAGTGACTGTGACGCTTTGGTCGCACACTGGTACCTGGGCAGGCTTTCCTTGGCCAGCCTGCATTTCTTCCCTCCAGTGTGGGCTCTGAAAATGTTCAGCAATCATTTTAGTATTGAGCAAAATATGTTGGTAATGAACAGGGGCTTTGAAGACTCTAAAATCCACGGACTTCAAATCCATGTTGTGCGGTAGCCCCACGAAAGTCACCGATGGCCCAAACAGACATTGATTTCAGGTTCTCAAGCACATTTTGCTTCTTCACCTTGGCGTTTCAGCTCCCACACAGCATGTTGTAGGCTATGGAGTCTGACAGTGCCCCAAAGAGCGTGGCAGTAGACGTGAGGGGAGTGTAACGATGTGCTTTTAATGTGGACTTTTTGTTTAAAGCGAATGCAGCCCCGAGGATTTGGCGACCGCATATAACAACAGGGGGCAAACCAAGTACTTCAGCGTTGATTTTTATGAAGCCATGGACGACTACACGTCTGCTATAGAAATCCTGCCCAACTTTGAAGTTCCGTATTACAACAGAGGCTTGATACGCTATAGGCTGGGTAAGGGTTTGTTTTTCTCTAGTGTTTTTGCTTCTCTCGTGGACTGTAGTCTGCTGCTTCAGAGTGATCAACTGTTGTGAAGGAATCGAGTTTGACAGTTAGGTGAAATTTAGGTTTAAAAGGCATTTCCTAGGCATGCTCTGCGAATGGGACCGGGACGCAGGAGCAAGGGTGACCCCATTACTCTGTCCTCATGGTGAGGGTAATACTGACTGGCGCCTGTGACACTTTCTAGTTGAAAAGGCAGGGGACAGTGGAAAGTGAAGTTTTTAGAAGCCTGGATTAAAGAGGCTTTGGATACTGTTTCCCATTGAAAATAAAAAGAAAAAAAAATCTATTTCTCAGTTTCACTGCAGCAATGTAAAATGGTTGATACAGTTTTGTTGACATTTATATGCTCCCCACCTATTAAATCTGATACAAAGCATCACTCATTTCCTTTGTTTTTTGTGTTTTGTGTTGTTGGAGATTGAACCCAGGGTCTCATGCTTGGTGGATGAGTGCTAATGTTGCCGAGCATCACTCCCTGTCCTCCATCCTTGATTTTAGAGTCACTTGCTCCATAAGGACACACACTATTTGGATAGAGCATCTTAGATCACCGAGAGAGGCAGCTTCCTTTCGGAGGCATTTTTGAAAGCTCGTAAATGTGAAACTATGTATATCCAAACTTCACTGTGCAGTTGTGAAAATACTCAACTTTTTTTCTTTTCTTTTCTTTTCTTTTCTTTTCATCTCTGGGACTCTGCTATAGGGTATTTTGATGAAGCTTTGGAAGACTTCAAGAAGGCATTAGACCTAAATCCTGGATTTCAAGATGCTGTTTTGAGCTTAAAACAGACCATTTTAGACAAAGAAGAAAAACAAAGAAGAAATGCTGAGAAAAATTACTGAAACTTGAATTCTTGAAATTTTAACTCAGGGTCCTTAAACCTACATCTGATTAGCTCTAAGATACGCACGGAACTATTTTGATTATGTGAGAGATTGCATTTTAGAAGTGAAAGTAAAATAATATGTTTAATCAAAGTTACTCATTTCAAGAGAGACCATGTTGGATAGATCTTTTAATAGAGTAAATAGATAATATCAATGTACATTATTGTAACAAAATATTTAAATCAGTATGTATGATTTTTAGTAAAAGTTTTATTTTTACTACATATTTTTATTCCTGAATTTTAATTTTTTTTCCCTACCCATAGAAAGGTTGCTGGTAAAATACAATCCAGACATAAACTCCCTCACGTAGGTTCACCAAGTGAATGTATCACGTTTGCTTTTTCTATATTCTTAAAACCAAAACCTTCCACTTCAAAGTATGAGGCAGAACTATTGCTGTGAATTCGAGGCCAGCCTAGGCTATAGAGACCCTCGAATAAAACCCAACAAAATAAAACAAAACCCAGACGGATTTTTTTGCTGACCCACTTGAGAATAAAATACTGATGTCACAGTACTTCACCCATAAACAGGTTCCTCCTGCATCTTCCTAAATACAGTTCTCCGCAGCCACATGCCACTGTAACACCTAGTAAAAACAATACTATAATATGCTCCATATCCAGGACATGTTCACATTTCCCCTGTGACTTTGGATAATTGCATCATGTTCTCATGTCTCAGTGTCTGAGTCTTTTCCTGTGGGGTCGTCTCCTCCTCATTTTCTCCCCACAGCTCTTTGAGAACTCACTTACTTTTCATTTGGTAATGGACTGAGAGACAGGACTCCTGGGCTTAAACATATGTGCCCATCTTACGGGAGAGCAGTGGGAAACGTTTCATCCTACACTTGATGTTTGTCTAGAAATCATTAGAGAGATAGACTAGGGCTTGAGGATTGAAGACAGCTTCTGTCTCGATGTCTGTGATGATGGGCGTTATCAGTAGTTCTCAAATACTGCTCAAAGTCTTTATGAAATGGTGTGGGATAGAGAGGGAGCTCACCAAGTAAAAACACACATTAATGCAAAGCTTAAAAATTCTGTTTTGGGTTCTGCCGGCAACCATCAGGGCTCTCATGAACTGGGAAGAACTCGGAGGAAGCAAGCCAAAGCCAGTGCGTACCATCAACAATTTTGTTTTTATTATTGTGGTTTGGCATCCTGAGATACAGACCCTCAACTCTGAGGTCTCCTAAACTGGTTTATTGCTGCTGTGGGAACGCTGTTCTGGATGGAAATTGCCCCCACTGGAGAGAGACAAAGCGCGTTTGCCTGGCATCTGGAGCCCTCCCTGCAGAACTCCCGTGGCTTCGGATGCCATCACTATCACACCCTTAACTTTATTAATCTTTTCTTTTTCTTTCTTTTTTTGAAGTGATCTCATGAAGCAGAGAAAGTAATTGCCCTGTTGGTAATTTAGAAATAATATCTGGCAAAATTTATGGAGCATTTGTGCTGCAGGTGAATGCCTATGAAGAGGAAATCAGGTTCGATGGCCAGAAATGAAAAGCTGCTCCATTTTCCTAATTGCTCACGTCTTCCAAAATGATCTATCTCTGTTGGGAAGGGCATTACAAGAATTTATAATGTTGCATGAAAACAGAAAGCTCCCTTAAAAAAAAAAAAAAAAAAGCCCGTTTGTAAGAAAACAAAAAACAAAAAAAGCCCAAGCTGTCCTGACCTTGGGAGAGCTAAACACATTTCCACCCAGAGAATCAAGTAATACTTAAACAATTTTATTTTCTCTTGGCTCCTACTCTCTCTTTTCTACTCACAACTGGAGTCAGATGTAGTATGAAAAAGAAAACTTGTTAAAACATTTTCATTTGCTTTGCTAGATTTTATTACTCAAAGTTTCTACATTTCTCAGAAAAACAAAATCACTGACGCTTAGGATCAACCCTCGCCGACACGTAGTTTCCCTTGTCTTTTACTGGACATAACTAACTAGTATGTTTACTGTGAACTAGGCTTCTCCCAGCCAGGGCCTGTTTCTCACTGGCTGACTGATACCTTGGGTATTGAAATGTTGTTTATCTTCATGACTGTTCCAATTGCCCCGCATCTCATAGCTGCTAGAAGAGTGCCCAAACTCAGTTACCCCGGCATCGCCCCTCTGCGAAACAAAACAAAACAAAACAAAACAAAACAAAACAAAACAAAACAAAACAGGACTTGCAGTTCATTATACAAATTGTTTCACAAAGGATAGTAAAATGGAGTAAGTGGATTTAAATTACTTTCGAGTTTAGAAAATTATTTGTAACACTGGTTGAGTTGTTTTTCTCTTCCAGGGTTGGAACTGAAGGAAGCCCCTGGGCTGATTGGATAGCAGCAAACGACAGTGAGTGAGCAAGCTAGATTTCCTAGTCAGCCCTCAACTCTCAAGCGTGATCTGATTGCTTTTCCTGTGGCACTCCTGGGTTCTCCGACGCTCGCCGGCATCTCTGCCCGACGGGGTTAGCGGTATGCCGTTTTGGAGGCCGTAAATCTTTCAGTGGGCATGCTACATTTTATTCCTGCCACTCAGGGCAAACCAGTTCACTGTTTATACTGTGCAAAGACTCAAATTTTTTTATCTGCTGGGTCTAGACTCCTTAGAAATTTAACTTGAGGTTCCACATAGTTAAATCTTTCAGTTATTAATGACTTCAGTTTGTCAACCAAAATGCTTCTGAGTGAAAGCTATTAACCATGAAGAGAAAGTTTCTGGTACATTTAATTGGAAATTTATACATTCTATTTTATATCCCATCTACTTCGCTTTCTTTCTTTCTTTTTTTTTTTTTTTTTTTATTGTGTGTAGCCCTGGCTGTCCTAGAAATTGCTTTGTAGAGCAGGCTGGCCTCAAACTCAGATATCGGCCTGTTTCTGTCTCCCAAATGCTGGAACTAAAGGTGTACACCACCTTACCCCACTTACTTACTTTCACAAATAGAAAAATAAATCAGTGACAACAAGTGTCTATAACAGTGTAAACCATCAGTTGGCAATAAACTTATAGAATCAATGTTTACTTTTTCCCTGAAGTATTATGAAACAGTTTTATTGGGATATAATTTACATATTCCACCAGTCCATTTGGAGTTATAGTTAGGAGGTTTTAACTACATTTAGAGTTTCAACACTAGTTTTTAAAAACCTATTTTCAGGCTTTGGGGTGGGGGTATCTCATGGTCTTGCCTTTGAAGAATACGTTGTCAATGCAGAAAAACACCTTTAGTTGAATTAAAGACTAACTACAAGAATGCTTCAGACATCACATGCATAAGACAGATCAAAGGTGCTGCCCCTCTTGGCTTTCCCTAAATGTACCACATGGTTTAAACCTTTATAATAGTCTCTGGCTAGAAACTTTAGTAGAGGAAATGGGTTCTACCTGCTTGGAACAATAATGTTAAATGTTAGATTTACTTGGATTGTTTGAGTTAGCAAGTGATTGTTTCGAAAAATTAATTGTTGGGACTGGAGTGATGTCTTAGATGCTAAGAGCACTGGATGCTCTTCCAGAGGACCCTGGTTTAATTCCTAGAATCCACATGGTGGCTCACAATCATCTATAACTCCAGTTGTTCCAGGGGATCCAACGCCACCTTCTGACTCTTCATGCATGTGGTACACAGACATATATGCAGACAAGACCCCTATACATATACAGTAATAAAACTCAATCAACTGTTGAGATATGTGATGTGAGAACCCCGTGAACAGGACTTTGAACTGCTGCTTTGTGCACCTCGTACGGTTTTAATGTTTATTTAGATTTCACTTTTAGTGTTTTCTAGATTTCTAAAAAAAAAGTGCCAGTTAATCAGGGAAATAGCATCCCAGTTTGACATGGCAGCAGAGCAGAAAGGGGAAGGATATTTACAACATTTCATAGCCAGTGTTAGAGGACCTCAAAAGACTCTTCTCTCCATGAAGAAGAAAGGAGGATGATAAGTACAGTTTTGTTTTTTCCTGTGTAAGATTTTTCTTGGTGCCATTAAACAACAGCTCATGCTTTTTATAATGATAGGAACATAAAAAACACAAAAGCAAGGGCGAAAGACAAATGATGGAGACCTAGAAGTGAGAAACCGGGAAGTCGGGCCGGGGAATATACAGATGACAATAAACGGAGAGAACACTTGTGTCCTGCATTAGTGATGCCAGTGTGCACGCGTACCACCTGAGGGGTGGACACCATCTTGGTTTCCACAGAGGACGAAGCTGAGGCCAAGACAGGAACTTCCCAAGTCCATACAGACATCTGGAACCACAGTTAGTAGCAATTGGTTTTTGTTCTCCAGCTGGCAGCGGCTCAAAGTAGATATGTAGATTTTTTTTTTGGTCCCAATTAAAAAAAAATAAATTGCTTATAAAATGTTTTAAGCGCCCATCAAGGTGAGTATCCAAACAATGTTACATTGATTTTTTTTTTTTTGATTTTTATAACAGAGTGTTATTGCATCGCTGGACTTGCTTGTGGCTCATTTTCACTCCTGATTGAAAACAGACTCAGGAGATGGTGAAAAGCAGATTAATATTAAGAGCAAACTCCACTTGGAGACTTGAAGGCCACGGCTGCCAATATGTAGATTTGTGTCTTATGTTAAGCAAAGGCATCCAACACTTAGAAAGAGGGAACCAGACGAGTGCGGGCTCTTCCAGAATCACAGGCATTCCCGCCAAACACACCCACCCAAGGACGGTTGCATTCTGGTGATTGAGACCCAGGCTGAGATTACGTGAACTTGTCCGGTTTTGTCCAGAGGGCATGCAAATGAATCGTCTGGTAGGCAAGATAACCCCAAAGGTCCCCGGTTTTATTGCCCTCCAGGGCACCCACCAGTTTGGCCTCTAAGAGGGCGATGTGAGTTCTTCATCTGAATTCTCCTTGCATTGCCTGAGAATCCTCCCTTCTCTCAGTACCTCAGGGTTCTTTCCTGGATGCCGTGATTTCATTCCGTATTCTTGTAGGGCTCATTTAACTTAAGAAGATTTTAATATTTGACGGTACTATTAAAAAAAATTAGCACTTTAGATAGAACTTCTCAGTATACAGGCCTGTTACTTCTAGCAGGAACACGGGTGGAGAGGGTCCCAAAGGGTCTCTTTTCCTGTTGTCACATGTGCAGAAGTTTAATTGTGCCCTGAAGCGATGTACAGGGAAACGCTTTCACTTTACGCACACAGAAAAGCAGCCCAACTACAGAAGAGTGTCTGTGTAATGCCAAGGCTCCCCCGTGGTTTCTACTCTCACTTTCTTAAAGTTACCACCATTTAGTTCCTATCTTTCAAGATCACTTCCTTTGTACACATACAAGGTCTCTTTCACACATACATCTACAAGCAAAGAATTATGTTGTGAACATCATCAAGCAGCTTGAGTTATTTTAATATTGTGGTCATGTTTACATAGAGGAATATAAACCACCTTAAAAATGATTGCTTCTATTTTGTTATGAAGTCAGTGCAGGGTAATAATAATTGAACACGACAAGAGTTATATATGAAAGCCAAGGTGCCACTTACACATGCCCTTTACCAGGCAATAACTTAATTAGCATAACTAGAAGCCAAGGCTCCAAAATACATCTATTCCTGCTGATCACATCTTCAGAAAATGCCTTTAGTTCTGGTTGGGTATAGGGGTGCACGCCTGTGACCCCAGCATTTAGGAGATGGATCAGGAGTTTAAGGTCATCCTTGGCTACATAGTGAGTTCAAGGTTAGCTTGGACTACACAAGACATCTCAAAACAAGACTGACTTTTGGTTCTGTTGGTACCTTAGTGGCTAGTCTTTCTAGACAATTTTGGATGGTTTGTACCAAGAATGCTGCTGAACGTAGTCTTCTGAACATTATTTCTACTTGGTGAAAAGCTCTTTGGAGGATTACAGAATTGATGAGGCACACACTTCCCTTGGCCCAAACTCATGTCTGGGTCTTGCCCCGTGGCTGACAGAATCCCGCTGTGTGTTCCCACACCCGACTCCCACCTACTAACCTCCCATAGACCCAGGTCCCAGAAGTTTTCATTTCAACTACGGTAGCTGCATGTCAAAATCCATCCCCTGCCTGTGTAGTACAAGTGTTCTGCTTTGCCCTCACCCAAAGTCTGTTTTTACATGGCCGCAGAGTGGGGTCCTTCATGTGTGATGGTTACATCACAGGGTAAGTAGCTCTCACAGAGGCCGGCACTACAGAGCCTTGCCTTTGCTGTCCCTCTGGGGACCCCTCACTCCCTAGCTTTTTTTTTAAATTTTGATATTTTATATATTTTTATTTTATGTGTAGAAGTGCCTGACTGTGTGTCTTTGTACCACGTGCATGCAAAGCCCACAGAGGCCAGGAGGGCATCTGACTACCTGTGACTGGAGTTAAAGATGGTTGTGAGCCTTCATGTGGGTGCTGGGAATTGAACTTGGGTCCGCTGTAAGAGCAGCCGGTGCTCTTAACCACTGAGGCATCTCTCCAGCCCCCCACCCCCTTTTAAGATTTATTTATTTATTATCATGTATACAGTGTTCTGCCTGCAGGCCAGAAGAGGGCACCAGATCTCATTATAGATGGTTGTGAGCCTTCATGTGGGTGCTGGGAATTGAACCTGGGTCCTCTGTAAGAGCAGCCAGTGCTCTTAACCTCTGAACCATCTCTCCAGCCCTCACTCCCTAACTTTGTCTTGGGTCTTTCTACCACGACCTGCTTAAAGGCACAAATCTCACTCACCCCTCTGTGCCTTTATATTCTCTCTACAAAGACCATGCTTTATTTGCCCGGTCTTCGTGTCTGCTCCTCACCAGCAGGTGAATTATGGGGGCAGCAATCTGTGTCTGTTTTGTTCACTGCTGTACCTGCAGCACCTAGAACGGCCAGGGGTCTCAACTGTGTGGAGTGGATTAAGGAGCCAATTATCATAATCTGCTCCTGCATCTGCTGTTTAGATTTCGTAGATTAATCCCTGGCTAATAGGGATCGGATGGGCCAATGCTTGGTTCTTCTCCGTTGACCTTGGAAGGAAGTTGGGCCTAATCTACAGTGACGTTTTCATTTTACTTAAAGCCATCAACCCTTGTGGTTTAATCTAGGAAAAGAAGGCCTTGGAGATGGTTAATTTCAGCAGTGATTTTGTTTTAATACAATTTCCTAAAAGGTGCCTGTGATGGGTTGAAAGGTAGGATGCAGGCTTCACTACAGATTCCTCACATGCTACCTTATTTGGGAATGCAGACAGTACATATATCTACTTAGTCAGGACAGTATACACAGAGAAGATGAGTCCCTAAGCCAATGACTGATGTCCTTATGTAACACCACCCCATATGACCGGTGTCTTTAGAATAAGAAAGACATTTGGACAAAGACACAAGGAAGGACACTTGTGAGGCTTTTGCGAATTATGATCTACAAGCCAAGGGTTGTCTGGGGCTGCCAGAAACTGAAAGAAGCATGGAGGATCCTTTCCTGGAGGCTTTGAGAGGATGAGGATCCTGTCTACACCTTGACTTTGTACTTCTGATCTCCAAACTAGGAGAGTGTACAAGTTAGCGCTCCTTTGTCATGGCAAATGCTGGGAAGATGTGATCACACCCAACAAGTATGAGTTCAGTTTTCAAGGGGCAGGGTTTTGGCACAAGTGCTTTTGTGTTCCGGCACCCACAGATGTAGCCCTGTTGAAGAAAAGGTGTGCCTTTTGATGGAGCAACCTTATAAACAAGATTTCTGAGATAGGGGAGGAGAGAGAAGGGCTGTGTGTCTCTTTCTTTGATCGTGACCTTGACTTGAGGAACCTATGACTAAGCGCTGTGCGAAAACATGCCGCTTTGCCCTGGCTGCCTGCTGAGAAACTCATAACCACCCCGTGTGTGGTTTCGAGACACTCCACTCTTGGAGAGCCGAGGCCCTTCCGAGTCGAGATTGGAAGAGTGGGAGTCCCCTCAGGCTGCCAAAGAAACAAAGCATTCCTAGCAAGCCAGGTGAAAAAATATCCAAGCTGGCTGCCAGGCAGGACTGGGAGCTGTCAGTCTGGGGCTCGCAGAGCAATAATTATTTCCATCGCAAAGACTAGCTGCCAGTAGAGTCATTGGAACTGGACCAGCCTCTTGAACTGGGAGGTGCTTGCGTGTGGCACCCCAGCCCCCATCTGTCACTCCAGCGTGGTGTGTCACAGTTGCTGGTGGTCACTTCCTCCCCTTGGTCTCCTCATCCCTCACTTCCGCTTCTCTCAGTGTTCCGCCCAAAGAATACCATCTTTCTCCTTTACTTAAATCTTAGCTTACCCTTCAAGAAGCATCCTAGAGAAACCCTTCCCATCACTACCACCCTCCCCTTCCCCCCCCCCAGTTCACTCCTCATTTTCCTGTTCCCACTGCTCTAATGGGGTAACCAGAGGTCTTGGGCTACTACTGAGCATGCCCACAGACAGTGGTCTGGGCATGACCCGGGCTCTGCTAGGAATGTAGACTCTTGGGGCTGGAGGTAGAGCTGAGTGGTACAGTCTGTGTTTAGCAGGTGTGGGCCTCTGAGGATGAAGAGGATGGAGGGAGGAAGGGGAGGGAAGAAAGGAAGGCAGCAAGGAGGAAAGTGAAGGCAATGTAGGTTCTAAATAGGCTGCAGGTTACTGTCATTTGCTCTGGATTGGTTTCATCCGTAGGTGGTTCTGACTAAAGGGAAACTAAAGGCTAGGCCCTCTGCTCTGCTGCCGTGCTACACAGTTCCCGGTGTCCAGACCAGCAGGTGTTAGTGACACCCAGAAAGTTAGGCGAGATGAAGATGAGGTGGGTTTAGATCCCACCTCAAAGCGGCTGAATTCGACTTCCTAGAGTGTGAGGCCCAGCCAGCTAAACAAGCTCCACGAAGACTCCTGTGCACCCAAGTCTGAGAATCGTAAATCTAAGGAGCATCTGATTACCTTTTCATTCCATGTTTGTCTCTCCCACAAGATGGGACCTGAGCTCAAGAGAAAAGGTGGTTGTGTCTGGGCGCTGACCTTCTTCTAAGCATGGGGAGAGAGACATCTAGGATCACTGGTGAGTTTCTCCTCCCCCACCCGACTCCGAACAAGTATGTGGGTGCTGGGGAGGAGGGGTGGGCAGTTGGAAAAGAGGACTTCACTTCCTAGGTCTCGGGTTAGTCTTGAGGGGTGGTGTGCTCGAACTCTTAAATCAGAGTCCATCTCTACCATGCCATTTTGTTATCTTGTCCCAGGCTGACTTGATCCAGAACTCTAATAGCTTTTCTTTCTTCCTTCCTTCCT
>CABHPH010146117.1:0-35722 GCA_902168325.1 Peromyscus nudipes | reverse complement strand
CTTTCTTTCTTTCTTTCTTTCTTTCTTTCTTTCTTTCTTTTTGGTGGGTTTCCTCCCTGGAAAAAAAAATCATTTTTATTTGCTATTAAAATAAGCAATGCTGGCTAGCTTGCGTTTTCTGGATCCATAAGCCCTTCATCTGGGCAGTGGCTGAGCTGGCTCCTAGGCCCACAGTATCACTGAGAAGGAATCTCAGACATGACTAATGTATAGTCTTCCTCGGCTTCCTACCCATGAGCTCTCATAAATCGCTGCTGTGTTCCATCAGCCTCAATTACCCGCCACAGCAGAGTCCCAGGCTGGAGAGCAGCCTATCCCTGCCCCACGTGCTCTTCCTTCTCCGGCTCTCTGCTAGCTTTCTGATTGCCAGACTAATTCCTTTGGAATTGCTTAATGGGTGCACAGTTTTCACCGGATGTCTCAGGATGCTGGAGCTGGAAGTAACTGAAGAAATCATCGGTTTATTTATTTTGCAGGTAGACAGATCAGGGAGGAAATTCCGAGTTAAAGGTTATGCCGTTGGTTAACAACAGACTGAGGACTGGATTGAGCCCTTTAAGCACTCATGACTTCCATTGAGTGAAGGGCCTCAGTTTACCCTGCTCCCATTAATCTTGGCACCAAACCTTTGTCCACTCCAGGATCCAATTCTTCTATCAGGACTGTTCTCCAGGGCAAGGACTCATAGCCAACGTACTGGTATTTTGTTCATCACCACAACCAAATTATTCAACATAGACAACTTAAAGGAGCAAAGACTTCTTATGGCTGACAGTTCAGTGGGTTTAGTTCATCATTGTTTGGCTCCAGGTGCTTGGGGTGAACTTCATGGCAGCAGGAGTGTGTGGCAGAGGGCAGACAGTCACATCATAGGTAGATGGGAAGCAGAGCCGGAAAGGAAGTTCAAGGGGTGATGTGCTCTCAAGGACCCTTCCCTACTGACCCGCATCCTTGAACTAGGACCCACCTCCCCAAGTCCCCTAGAACCTCCCAAGATAGTGCCACCGGCTGAGGACCAAGCATTTAAGATGGGAACCGGTGTGTGTTGGGGGTGCATTTCAGAATCTAACCCAGGTCGCAGGCACTCAAGTTCTGAAAGCAGGCAGGAGGTCCACAGGGCAGAGCTGAGTTGTGGGGTGCATGTCCCAAACCGAAGATTACAATAAAGGAAGCTGGCATAAAGAATGTGGGGAGAAGGGGCTTCTAGACTCCACTGCATTTCCACGTACTGAAAAACCTTTTGCAATTTGATTTATAAGTATGATAATTTCATCTAAAACCTGAAATGGGGAGAAAGAGTGGAGAGTAGAGAGCCATTCAGTAAGAAGATGCCCACTATTTTTTTGTTTTTTTGGTTTTTTGAGACAGGGTTTCTTTGTGTAGCTTTGGCACCTTTCCTGGAACTCAATCTGTAGCCCAGGCTGGCCTGGAACTCAGAGAGATCTGCCTACCTCTGCCTACCTCGTGCCATCGCCGCCCGGCTGATGCCCACCACTTTCTATGTGTTCCCATTGAAGCTGTATAGCACCCCTGCAAGACTGACCCTATTTCCATTTTGGGAAGACAGGCAATCAAGGAGTTTGCTTAGGCTGTAGTTTAAGTTAGGAGACAGTCCAGATTCCTTCCTTCCTTCCTTCCTTCCTTCCTTCCTTCCTTCCTTCCTTCCTTCCTTCCTTCCTTCCTTCCTCCCTCCCTCCCTCCCTCCTTCCCTCCCTCCCTCCTCCCTCTTTCCCTTCCTTCCTTCCTCCTCCTGTACTTAAGTTCCTTCAAAGGTGACCAGTACTCTCTCTGGTTGGCCCGTCACCTTTCCATTCCAGAGTCAGCTTCGTCTCTTTTGCCACACAGGAGACAAGAGTTCTTGCTGGGAGCCACACTGGCTTCATGGGCCCAGACGGAAGTCCTGTTATACTTAACTGATGGGCAGCTGGCGCCTGGGTTGACGGCCACCTCTGCAGCCTAGCGGTGGAGGTGGGATAGAGTGGCCAGCCCTGGGGTTGGCTGTGGCTTTGCCAGCTGCTGCCACATTCAATTTTACTGTGGCCTGCCTTGTTCTACTTTATTTTACAGCTTCAAGAAGTTAGACATGAGGGAAGAAAACGGGAAGATAAGTGAGCCAGCCTCGGGGGGGGGGGGGGGGGGGGGGGGGGGGAAGCCAACTCTTGCTTCCTCTGCTTTGGGCTAAGTTTAGCGGTAAGGTTCAAAAGGATCACGCATCTCAGAAAATGAGCTGCTCCCTGGGCAGGCTTAGATAACGGAGAATAGGAGTGCCCATCCATGGTCCTGTTGTTGGTTGTTTTCTTATTCCTTTGGGGGGGCCCTCTACCCAGCTCCCAAATAAATCACACATGGAGGCTTATTTTTACTTATGAATGCCTGGCCTTAGCTTGTCTTAGTTTCTAGCCAGCTTTCCTTAATTTAAATTATCCCATTTACCTTTTGCCTCTGGGCTTTTCCCATTCTCTTCTGTAAATCTTACTCTTACTCATGGCTTGCTGTGTAGCTGGGTGGCTGGCCCCTGGAGTCGTCCTCCTTCTCTGGCTCCTCCTTCATCTCTCTCCTCTATCTCTTTTCTTCTTCTCCTTCTTCTTCTTCTTCTTCTTCTTCTTCTTCTTCTTCTTCTTCTTCTCTTCTTCTTCCTCTTCTTCTTCTCAGATTTCTCCTTCTATCCATTCTCTCTGCCTGCCAGCCCTGCCTATCCTTTCTCCTGCCTCACCATTGGCCACTCTGCTCTTTATTAGACCATCAGGTGTTTTAGACAGGTACAGTAACACAGCTTCACAGACTTAAACAAATGCAACGTAAACAAAAGTAACACAGCCTGAAATAATATTCCCCAACATGGTCCTGCTGGGCTCAACAGTGCGGCGGTTCTGAAGGCTTTTTGAAGCACTTGGACAGGCAGATCTAGACGGGAAGCTTGGCTTCTCTGGAACAAGGACTGGGTAGGAGGCTGTAGCTTAGAGAGCTGGGACTGCTCGCCCAACAATAGAGCTTCAGAACTAGGGCATGATCTGGGACTGGGACGGAAACAGGGATGGGGCAGGCACGGCCATAGTGAGCTTGGGGTGGCGGTGGTGGGGACACACTCTCCTCCCATTATTTAAGCAAGGAGAATCAGAGCTGCTCGTCAAGGTTCTTTGCAGCTCTTAGACAAATGACACACAAACCCCATCTCTTCAGTCCTCCCTTTAAGGAAGGTCTCTCACTGAACCACCCCTTTGCATATAAATGGTCAGCACTTGCTCGATGTTACAATTAGTTTTTCTAAATCCTGATACGGAACTGGGTCCTCCACAGGGGAGAATCCAGAATCTTGATGTTTTTAGGGCCCAGGAGAGATTTAGGCAGCCAGGGTTTTTCATGCCCAGAAAAAGAAGCCCCCCTCCCCCTACAGCTAGCCAATACCTGCTGCTTAGCTAGGTTAACGAGACGGACCACCCATTTTTACAGGGAGAAACATGGCTCTTCTGAGATGTTGCATGGGCCAGGAAAGAGTGTGGGCTGGGCTGAGGGCTCCGTCCATTACAGCATGATGAGGGATGGGGGCCAGCCTGGTAACTGGGCTCCAGGGGAACATTCTTACAACCTCCTTCAAGGCTTGCTTCAAGACCTGGCCAGCAAGGGCTCCAAATGAGAGGCTACATTTAAGCCATTAGCTTGATTAAGTTGTATGGTGTTGTATGAACTCTCAGAGTTGAGATAAACACTGACCCCGGAGGTGAAGATGGATGGATGTCCCTGGAAAAAGAGTCATGGGGAAGCTTTACAAGCAATATGAAGAAAGGCAGGAGTATGTTCCAAAGAAGATTGGCAGGCTTGAGAGAAAGAGTAATCAAGCTCTGAAAGGGGCTAAGAGCTCACACAGAGCCCTTGTAGCCTTTAGGACTAGGCTGGTACCCTCAGGGCTGGGTTGGTCTCCTCTGAACTCTTCTGGTCCCTTCTGGGACTGGGCTGACCCTCTCAGGGCTATGCTGGTCCTTCAATTCCAGAATGGTTCTGTCTGCTCCCTTTCTCAGGGCCCTGATGATCCCCTTAGGGTTGGGATGGTCCTCTCTGGACAAGACTGGTCACCTCAGGGCAGGACTGACTCTCTTAGTGTCCTGCTGATACCCTAAGGCCTAGGGACGTTCCCATCAGGCCTGGGCCAATCTGCTTGGGTGGGGACCTCTAGGGCAGTCTTCTTCTCTACTTAATGACTCCAGATGGAATTATAGCACTTCTAATGTTTCTTTCTTGCTAGCAGGTCACTTAGTACCACAATAGTTACACAGTGTCCCTGCGTCAATCACTTCCATTTTACTAAACCAATTCTGAGCCAGTAGGGACTCAAGGACCTCTGTGGAGCTGAGAGTTTTCCCAACTGGGGAAGGCCAAGGACTATGAAGCAGAAGTCTGCTGATAAGAAAGTGGGGGTTGGTGGGTGGTAGGGGTGGGTGGGAATGGGGGATGGGATGTGTGCTTGGTTAAATACGTTTGTTACACTTGGGAGATTTTGTATCTTCATGGGATGGCTTACAATTAAGTTCCTCATGGATGGAACTCACAAAGGCTGTGACCAGGGAGATGGCCAGATTGGACTACAGCTTTTCCCCTCCAGGGAGGAAATTGATAGAGTTTCCAGGTAGCAGGGAGCTCAAGCAACAGGCTTGCTTCAGAGTTCCCACCAAGGACCTGAACCCGTGGTTTGTGGGCGCATAGCCCCCATTGTCCCCCGAACCCAGGTTGGAAAATCTAGAAAAACGTCTTCCTGGCTCAAGTTCAAGATGAGCTCAGGGTGGGGGCATCGTCGAGATGGGAAGACTAGGACATCTGCACCCATGAACCTTCGTCCAGGACTTCTTCTAGAAGGCTAATCAGACTTGTTCAGTGTTCATAAAATGCCTGGAAATTAGCATAGCCAGACACTAGACAAGTCTGGTGGGCGAGAGCCAGACATTTTTGGCCAAGGAGCCTTCAGAACTCACCCAGCTCGGCATACAAGGTCTCAAGCAAGAGTTCATGGGGCAGAAGGAGCAGACTGGGCCAGGGGGAGACACAGCTGATCCCCAGAGAGCTGCGGAAGGCTCTCGGCAGGAAGGACAGGGCGTCATCTGGTCGGCACTCAGGGTTGCTTTTAGTGTTCCAGGATGGGGTGGTGGCAGGGGTGGGGATGTCTCTCAGTCCACCCTGGAGGGAGGAGTAGAGATCCCTGTTGCTGTGGTGATGGACAGCTTACGTCAAGCTGACGCAGCACAGGTCAAAGAGGAAAGGGTTGGCTCCCCCAAGTTCTCAGTTCTGAGGCGGGGGCTCTGGTTTTTTTTTTTGTTTTGTTTTGTTTTTTGGCTTGGGTTTTGGAAGCCTGTTTTTTTGGGGCATGTTAGACACAGGCTTCTACAGAGTCTTTTGTTAGTTTGTTTGTTTGTTTAAGACAGGGTTTCTCTGTGTAGCCCTGGCTGTCCTGGAACTCTCTCTGTAGACCAGGCTGGCCTGGAACTCAGTGATCTGCCGGCCTCTGGCCTCTCCAGGTAGTGTGCCATTACTACCTGGCTGGGTCTTAAATTTTTTTTAAAATTATATTTGTATGTATGTATGTATGTATGTATGTATGTATGTATGTATGTATGTATTTAGTGTGTGTGTGTGTGTGTGTGTGTGTGTGTGTGTGTGTGTGTGTGTGTGGTGTGCATGGGTAGGTGGGAAAAGACAACGCTCCTTCCTCTGTGTGTGTGTTCTGGGAATCAAACCGAGGTCATCAGGCGTGGTGGCAAGTGCCTTGACCTACTGACCAAGCCATCTTGCCAGCCCTCTCAGGTCTTCAGACAACACATAGCTACAGTGGGAGATCAGAAGAGGGGGGCGGCAGACCCTCCAGAAAAGACACAGGATCACCTGTGACACCAGAGCTGATGCCAGGGGAGCAGGTCAGGGCTGCCTCAAGGTGTGAGGTGGGCACCGCAGACAGAGGAATCACGGATCCCTGAGGGCAGGCTACAGGGGCCTCTCAAGCGTCTGTCTCCCTCTCCTCTTCCCCAGGTCGGTTCCATCTTGCTGGGTTGGAAGGAAATTGTCCTGAGGACACTGGGCCATGGAATTTCACAAAAGTCTTTTATTGTTACCCATAAGCTAGGGACAGGCTTCGTTCCGTAGAGCCCTGGGAATTAGCTTCATCCCTCAGACCCGCTGGGGCAGCCGCTCTCCATCCCTTGTTCATTAGGGGGTCCATTGGAAAAGGCAGGATCTGATCCCCGCTACCCCCATAAGAATGTCTCCTGGACTCTTTGGATAGCTCAGCTGTGGACACTTTCATACTAATCTTTACTGACATGGGAGACCTCCAGCCAGGCCAAGGGTCAGGGTGGGTCCATGGAGAAAAGCGCAGGGGCAGTAAGGAGAACCCGTAGCACAGAGTGGATGCACAGGCGAGGAGCCAGGCAGGGCAGTTAAGTCAGTTAGGCCTACTGGGCAATGCTGGGCATGTGTACATCCCTGTGGGACTTTAGGCTATGCCCCATCCCGGCATCGGCTGCTGACACTCAGCTCTAGGAGCGTATCCACAGTTGTGTATGGGTTATGTAGGGCAACCACCACTGGGGACACACTGAGAGGCAGGTCCAAGCTGTAAGTGACTGGGGGTGTTGCCCATGTGGCTGTTGAACATTTAAAGTATGGCTTGTACTACCAAGGAACTGAATTGCTAATTTTACTCTAATCAATTAAGAATATAAAAAATGTCTTCTTATTCAGGGGCTGGAGAGATGACTTAATTAAAAAAAAAAAAAAGCTTATTTTGCAAACGGGTTTCTGGGCACCCACAGCATATAATGTCCAGGTAAAAGCTGGGTGGTATGTAGCTATAGTCCCAGCATGGGGGGCTGGTGTGGAACCAGGCAGGTGTCCAAGCTCCCTGGCCAGCCAGTCCAGCCAAATGACTGAGTTCCAGGTTCAGTGTGTTAAAGGATAAGGTGGATAGCCACGGAGACTGGCATAGAATTCCACTTTTTACATGCGTGTGTTTGCATAGACATAGACATGTCTCCGCATGCATACATGCATTTACACACGGACATGTACAGAGGCATGCACCACACACACACATGCACACACACACACACACACACACACACTTTTAATTCAATTCAGTTACTAGAAATTGTTAAAGTGTGTTTGGAACAACAAATTCACATTTATAGTTTGTGCAGCGGCAGCAGAGGAGCCTGCTTGATCAGAATCAAGTATTTCTGATGAAAGCGTCATGTTCACTGTAAGTGTTAAATAAATACCAGATTGTGTGAAGGCTCTGTTAAAAAAGAAGAATGCAAACCATCTCTAACATTTTTATATTGATTATGTGTTGAAATGATAATATTTTGGATACATCGGATCAAATAAAATCATATTAAACTTAATGTCAATGGCTCCCGTCGCTTTCTAGTTCTGTGGTTTGGACAGTTTTCCTCCCGAACTCTCTAGGCTTCAATTTTGCCCTTATCTCCAGATACTGAGGGGAAAGACCCTCCCGCCTCATCACAGATGGTGTTGGCTGAAGAGGTGGACACTTGGAGGGAGGAGGTCTCCAGCCACGCAGTGAGGTTGGCCTTGGAAGGGTCAGAGCCCCAAGGCATACAGGAAGGATCTAGAAGATGTTCTCCAGGCCTCAGGGTTAGCATTTGTGGGGACACCCTGCTGTCATCTAAGAGGCCAACACTGCCCTGGCTAGTTGACTCCTGCTAACAGGCACATCTTGGTACTTTCTGGAAAGTCTCCTTCTGGCTGAGTGCTTCTCACCTGGATCTCCCCGTTCCCTGTACCTGGGCTTCAGGCTCTACTTTGGGCTAGGCTCGGGGAGGAGAGAGCAGAGGGAGAGGGACCCTCTCTTCTCTAGGTGGTTCCGTTTTTTTTTTTTTTTTTCCAGGTAGCTGTAGGGTTTAGGATGAGGCTATGGTGGACAGGAGCTGTTAGGAGGGGCTTATTGTGGTGTGTGTGTGTGTGTGTGTGTGTGTGTGTGTGTGTGTGTGATGCCTGTCTTCCTCCCTCCCCTACTCTTTCATGCATGATCAGATCTGTGAAACTCATGACTGACCATCTGGAGGGCTGAGGACTTCATGTCCCTTATCTCCTTTGGTTACCGCCTCCACATACCTGCATCTGTCTTAGATCCATTAAGATGTTCCTTTAGAGCACCTGCTGTGAGGAAGGTTCCATGCCTGGGTGTTTTACAACATGTCCTCATATCTTCAGGTTATCCGAGAAGGGGCAAAGGGCAGATAGGAGCATAGTGAACTGCTCAAGTCCACAGAGCTGGGACAGGCAGAGGCAGGATTTGAACCTCTTCTCTCTGATAGTAAGATTCAGGGTCTTGAAAGTTGCTTATGGGGTCTCAGAGCTGCAGATGCCCTGGAAGTGGTTTATCGGAATCCCATCTATTGTTTAGCCATTTCCCTGAGTGAGGAGATCACTCCCACCTAGAGGGAGGAGACAGGGTCAGAGGCCCAGGAAGCCAAGGAAACTGGCCAGACTCAGAAACTCAAAAAGTTAAAGATTCACAAGCACTACCCACCCCCCACCCTTCCTTCCTGCTCCAATCCCTAACCACCCTACAGCCCTAAAGTTGCTGGCGGAGTGGACTCTCCCGTGGAACTGCCTTCAAGTTGGGCAGGAGGTTCCAGGGATGCTGTCTCCTGAGTCTGTCACTCATGGTCAGGTGGACTTTTTAGTGATGCTGTGGTCTTTGAGTCACCATGCACCTGAATGTAACCTCACCCACTCTCCTGTAAGTAAACCCAATAAACTTACTAGGTCACCAGACTTGGGTGGAATCATTTCTTTGGTCTGTTTTTGGTTGCCTAAATAGACCTTTGTTAATGTCTCCCTGGGAAAGGACCACACACTATTGAAAAGTTTTGATCCCTGGTGGTGATGTAATGCTGTCCATGCAATAAGCCAATCAAGCCGAAATAATAAATCCAGGCTTAATCTGAGCAGAGCAAAGCACCTCCCGGGTGACTCTCAGGAAGGCAGGAGAGGAATCACTAGAGCACAAGGCAGGTATGGGGACCAGTTCTTAAGTAGCCTGTAGGTGTGGTCTTGAACAGCCCCAGGAGGGGAGGGGCTGACTCTTTGGCAGGCTTTCTCAGTGGGCGGGGTCTGGGAAGAGAGAGAGGTGGGGCTTCCACCTAATCACCCCAGACTCCTTAGGTATATAGCACCTGCAAGGCTTCCACCTAAACAACTATTTCCTTTCTCCTCGACTTCAGGGCTAGGGAGCTTGAGTCCAGGCTGGGGTGGGGCTTGTTTTAGGGTTCTGGGTTACAGCTCCAACCTAAGGCTCTGGTGGGCACCGAGTTCTTGTCCCTTCCCTCCTGCAGGAGACTGGAGACCTGAAGTATGTGATTTCAGGTGGAAGGAAGCCTGTTGCAGGATTAGCCAGGTTCACACTCTCACGCAAGGGGTGTGTGTGTGTGTGTGTGTGTGTGTGTGTGTGTGTGTGTGCGTGCTAGCAGTGTCCATGGAGACCAGAAGAGGGCCTCGGATTCCTCCAGAACTGGAGTTTCAGACTGTTGTGAGCCACCCTGTGGGTGCTGGGAATTGAACATGGGTCCTCTGCTGGATCATCTCTTCAGCCCTGCAGGGTGTGTTCTTGAAACAGACTGCGCATGTGTCTGGATACCCCTAATGGGGAGGGGACCTTGATGTCCCCCTAGGGTCTGGGGAGACCAGAAGGTGTGCTACTCACATCTAGCCTAGCTACCGACACGTGACTGAAAACGTCTGACCTGCCCGCTGGCCTAGGAGTGCCATTTCCCAGGTGGCCACTAGGTGTCGCCATCACACCATGAGTGGGCCTCTTTGAGCCCACGTCTAAGAGTGTGCTGGCCAGGGACAGGTAGGTGTGTGTCCTAATAGTTCAGGCTTTGTTCTGAAGGCAGTGGGCCCATCTTATCGGGTCACAGCGCTGCTGCTGCTGCTGCTGCTGCTGCTGCTGCTGCTGCTTATAACTGGGACTTTAGATGGTATTTTTTCCGTGGAGATCCTCAAGGCTTACCCACTGGATGTTGAATCTTTGTCCCCTGCAATGCCTAGGCTCAGCCTCCTTAGATACCCGAGGGCTGGTAACTGTGGCTTATGTAAATCTCCGAGGCTCTGAGATCCTGATATTTCTGACACTTGGAAAAATCAGCTGCCTGGCTCCCACACCTCACAGATGTGGGTCTGGCCTCTCAACCTGCCGGCACACAGGGAGGCAGGAGGAAGAGGGCCCCCACTCACTGTACCCCCATGCTGCCCTTCTGTAGATAGGTTACTGGAGATGATAGGGACTGATGTATTATTTTTGAAATTATAAAATTACATTTCTCTTTTCCCTTCCCTCCCTTCAGACTCTTCTATATCGCCCACCCCATATGCTCTCCTTCAAATTCATGGCTTCTTTTTTTCACTGTTATTGAATGTATAATGTACATATACATATGTATACATACATATATACAATATATATTCCTAAATATAACCTACTCAGTACATATAATGTTACTTGTATGTATGTTTTCAGGGCTGACATTTGGCAGTGGACAACCAGTTGGTGTGCTGTTCCCTGAAAAAGACTACCTTGGGGAGTGATTCTGGCTCATCTGGTCACAGCTGAGCTCTGTGGTGCTCCGTTCATCCTGTTGTAGACACCCTTTACAGAAGGCAAAACCATGTCCTCCTGAGTCCATATGCATTGACCCCCCCCCTCCCAGGAGGGAGACTTGATTTGGAAGTAAAATCCTTGTAGATAGAGTTCAGAGGAAGTCAGTCATATTGGAGAGGGCAGGCCCATGATCAAATGGCAGGTGCCCCTACACAAGGGGGGCATTTACACGCAGAAGGGGGCATTTACACACAGAAGAGGGTATTTACCCACAGAAGGGGGCATTTACACACAGAAGGGGGCATTTACACACAGAAGGGGGCATTAACACACAGAAGGGGGCATTTACACACAGACAACCTCAGGAGATGCTCGGTGAAGACTAGGCCAGACTAAGCAATCCCAAAGGGGGCTCCGGGCCACCAGCAGCCAGAGAGGCTGGGTCAGAGGGAAGCATCTGGGGACACTGTCACCCTCTAGGTCCCAGGCTGAGGCTGTAACCTTGGCTGCTTAGGGCACTTGGCTTGTGACGCCCTAATGTGTCAGCCTGGCAAACACGGTCGGTGCCTAACTCTGAGAGCTGCTCCAGCTAATTGGTCCACCCTCCCTCCTGGACCTCAGATGTGATCGGCCAGTTCTTTGTCTCCTTATTTGGACCTCTGGCTGAACAATTCCTCTTTATTTCCCATTCTTCTGAGCCTCATACTACATACACTCTCTGCCCCACCCTTCACTGGATTCGAATGGAATCCGCTCTTTCGGAAGTTTGAATGTCACCAGCCGGCAAGCAAACCTTGACTAAACCGTTTTACACTAACGGTGAGTGACTAATAAATACACAGGTAGCATGGTTCCAGGGAAGTTCCCCCTTGACTCTCCCAAGGGGAATCTACCTGTTCAAAAAGGTGTTTATTACTACCAACCTTTTGTTGGGTGGAGAATAATTTTGTAATGTGAACATTTATCTCCCAAGCAATCTGTTAGGTATCTCAACGCATCTTCCAAATGAGGGCCAGAGTCTTGTGTCTGGGCTGGACTAGAGGCCCCCCGAGCAGGTCAGGCCTCTGTGCAGGCCCACCCTGCCCCCCAAACCAGTGGAGTCTAGGGCACGCTTCTCACTGCTCCTCTCAGGGAGCTCTGGCCAGTTCTCAGCCTCTTCCCTGGCTCCACATGGCTCCACACTCGCCTTGTAAAAGGGTGACTGCTTGCTGGGATTGGCTGTTTTTTTTTTTTTTCAGCCTCTCTGACCAGACAGGTTGCCCCTAGGGATGGATGGTGCTGGCTGCCAGGCCCAGTTGGCCCCCTGGGAACAGTGCTGGCTGAAAGGGGTGGTGCCCAGAAAGAGTTGGCATGGGGCAGGGCTCATGTCTGGTTCTAATGAGCCATGACCTGTGACCCTCAGTTGTGGAGGGGTGCTAAGGGGGTTATAGAGCGGCAGGGGAGGGGATGGCCGAAGGCAGGGTTGTCATCTAAACAAGATGCCTGGACTTTATCCAGGGGCCTTGAGGAAAGGACTGGCAGCTAGGGCTCCAGCACCAAGAGGGGGGGGGAGGCCTCTTTGGCTGTGAAATGGATAAGGGGTGGGGTTGAGCATGGGGGTAGACTGGATAGATTGTTCCTCTCCCCAGCCAGTCTCCCTGGGGCTCAGTAGGTCTCTCTACCAGTCCTGACGTATCCGAACCTGGGTGAAACCCACAGAGTAATGCATGGTCTTGTTCCCAGTGTCCTGGTACTCTGTTGGAACATAAGCCTGTGCCTGTCTCCAGGTGGCCCTGAACCAACCTGGCTGGGTCACAGTCGCAGAGACTACGTCATGGACATTGGAGGAAGAAAGTCGTAGCTGGTTATGGGAATTCCGGGGATGCTTCCTGGAGAATGTGAAGGCTGGATGGGGTATCCTGGAGTAATTCTAGGTAGAGGGCAGGTGCTGTAGCATCCCTCTAGAATCCCAACGGCAGTGGGATATGGCACAACTCTAGGTGGAGGGCAGGTGCTGTGGCATCCCTCTAGAATCCCAGCGGCAGTGGGATATGGCACAATCAGCCTTTCTCTCCTCATCATAGTCACGCGCGCGGTCTTCTCGCTTCCAAAGCTCCGTAGATGTCCCTTGGCTCTCCACGTCCTACCATTCACCTTGGCTTTGCTCATGGGGTGGGGGTGGGGTCTCAGTTCCTCTAATTCTCCCTGCCAGTGCTAGCTCAGTGTTCTGAGATCCCACCATCACATCGTGTTGCTCTCTACCCGCCCTTCAAAATGCATAGATTCCTTCCATGCCTCCTTAAACTATCGTCCCCAGATCTTCTCTGCTTGCTGGTCAACAGACTGACTGAGCCTCCAGCTTGATGGTGACCACACCACATAGCCTGCAAGGTGTCTCGGGGCAGGCAAGGTTCAGAACGAGGTCCATGCTAGCCACTCGAGAAGCCAACGTATCTGTTGAGTCCTTGGCTGCCTATTCCAGTGTCCCCAAGGTATTTGACCTTCTTGCCAGGGACTGGGCGGGGACAGGATGCCTGTTTCCCAAGAATAGTCAGCACATCCATCTTGTGTGGGTCTATTCCTGTCGTTTCTCGAAGCATTAGCCGCTCAGGCTGTTGTTGAGGGCCTTATTTGGAGAGCCTGGCTTCCTGCTTACAAGGCTTCAGCTGAGGCAGTCAGGGCCTGCCGGTCCCGGGACAACGCCATCAGAAACAAATCCTCAACTCTGCTGCCCTGTAAGCGCTGGGAATTGAAGTATGCACGGAAATACGATTCATAAATTGACGGACGCTGTTTTCTCTGTCCCCAGGCTTTCATTTCCAGAAACAAAATGTCAGTGTTATGGCTGAAGTCCTCTTCGTTTTAGGAGACACATCATAACCCAGAGCTGTTTATGTATAGTTCATATATTATATGACGAGAGTGGGTTGGAGAGTGATGAAGGGTCACAGCGCTGCGGTTACATCGAAAGGGGAAGATCTGAGTGTGGGATCCACCCCCTCTATTGTTTATATCGCAGACCCTGCCCTTTTGCTCCCTCCTGGGAAAAAAAAACGGAAGGGAGTAATGTTTCTTCTGGAAGCGGGGGCTGTGGGCAACCAGCTGTCAGGGTACTCAAGGGTGTGTGTGTGTGTGTGTGTGTGTGTGTGTGTGTGTGTGTGTGTGTGCGCGCGTGCTCGAGGTGTAAATGCATGTGTGTGACATCGTTGTGGACAGTGAGAGGCCAAACCAGCGGAGGTGGAAGAAACAGGCTCAGATTCTCTTTGCCCCTTCCAGCCAGTGAGACTCCCTGCCTCAATCTCCTCATCTGTGACAGTGGTACACTAAGACGTCATCAAAGGCCACTCGGACACCTCTGGTCTGTGTGGAGTAAAGGAGACCCAGCCCCAGGGCAGTCTGGGGATTCTGGAAATGCATTCTGGGACTCCAGGTGGGCTAGATGTTGAGTTTCGGTCTTGCTTCAAACGGCGCGAGGGTCCTGGGGTCGCTCAGGTCCTGGTGGCTTTCTTTCTTCCTTTCTTTTCTTCCAGGTTGTGAGGACATGGATTGTGTGTGCAGCAGCCGGTGGGAAGGTGCACATTCCTGGCTGAGATGCTGGAGAATAGCTCCTTCAGGGTTTTTACAACCCTGTTTACGAGAGAACAGGAGTCTGATCCCATCTCTCGATGTGATGCTCCAAAGTTAGAAGTAAACCTCTTCCTTGTTTCCTTTCAGTAGCGTGTGCAGCGTCACTGGATATACTTCCTAAGGCGGGGGTGGGGGGGTGGGGGGGGAAGCAACAGATCTGAAATGTCTCATCAGGCCCTTCTGGCCTGGGGTGCGGTGGGGTGGTGGGGCAGGATCTCGGCCTGGGTCCAGCATGCTTTGCTGGGGAAAAGAGACTGAGCAGGTCTCCCTGGGGGATGGGGCTCACTTTTCCCAAATGCTGGGTGGGCCCTTATTGCTCCTGTTCATGCTAGAATCTACTCTAAAACCTCCATGAAGCTTCTCAAAAAGGCGTCACAACTGGAAACGGTCAAGGGTGACCTGCAGACCACATGACTTAGTGCTTGCTCCCACTTAGTAGACCCTGGAGGCTGCCTTCCTCTGGGGGACTTTGCTCGTGTGAGAAGCCACAGGGAGCCACATTGGGAGAGAGCTCCTGGGTCCAGAAGGTATAGAAGCTGCATAAAGTTTATTTTACCCCCTTGACCACAGCACAGGGGACTTAACTCTGCAGACACTGGAGAGGAGACCTCACCGTGGCAGGTGTTGTGGGTGGGCTTGGGTGGTACCCCATAGCTCCTTCTAGAATCTTTCTCTATGTCCTGGTTCCATGCCCATCTTTTGAGCCACAAGCTTTGCAGATGGGAAGGGTAAGGATAACTCAATTATTCTCTCTGAACGTCTTCTCTGCGAACCACATGTGAGGAAGATCCCACCTTGAACCCTTTCATCTCCAGACACGCTGGATTGGAGACAGAGGAACAGCGGAAGGGGACTCTGAAGTCATGAGAGGTGACGAGTGGGCCATGATGACAAGCCCTCACATGCACAGCCTTCTCCACCCTAGGCATAGTAGCGTCTCCAAGCTGTTTCCTGGGCAGACACGGCATACTCTGAGAATGGAAAATGGACCACCCCTACAGCACAATTTACGTGTTTGTCTGGAGGTCACTGTGAGTGACACTTTGGAGCTTGTGGTTATATG
This sequence comes from Peromyscus nudipes, assembly GCA_902168325.1. Lineage (NCBI taxonomy): Eukaryota > Metazoa > Chordata > Mammalia > Rodentia > Cricetidae > Peromyscus > Peromyscus nudipes. Next base: position 20,444 of record CABHPH010146117.1, on the reverse strand, counting down.
ATGACAGCCTGCTTTGCCATGTGCCACTGGACACTGGAACACACCTCTCCCAAAGCATACAGATAATGGACCGATGGAAAATGTTCATGTTCTTTCTGGAGACATCAGTCTATGGTGGGTCTTTTGGACTCACTGTTAATTTGGGGGAATCTGGCTTTTTTTTTTCTGGAGAAGCATGGAACATGCATATTTTATCATCACAATTATATCTTGCCATGATATGGGATTCTGGACCCCTTGGGTACTGGGGAGCAGTTGTTTGGCATTAGGAGAAAAATATTCTGCAAACATTTCCCCAGATGTTCTTGAAGCCAATCTTCCCTACTCACCACAGTGTGACTAGAAGCTGGACCACACTGCTTCCAATATCTCATTTACTTTTTTTGGGGTGTGATATTAATTTTAAAAATGATTATTATTGTTGTTTGGGTGTATGGTGTGTGTGTGTGTGTGTGTGTGTGTGTGTGTGTGTGTGTGTGTATGTGTCTGTACACATGCCATGGTGCGTGTTTGGAGGCAAAAGGACTACTTAGTGGTGTGAATTCATTCTCTCCATCTGCATATGCTTCCAGGAATCAAACTCATGTTTCTACGCCTGTGCCCTCGGATCAATCCCAACTGTCCTTGTTTTGGTTTTTGAGACGAAGTCTTGGTATATGGGCCAAGCTTGCCTTGAACTCACTATGTAGTTCAGGCTGCCTTCTAACTCATGGGGATTCTTCTCTGCCTCAGTCTCCTAAATGCTTGGCATGTGCTTCCAACATGTCTAGCTCCTCACTACTCATTCTTCACTATCTTTGTAGAGCTGGGGACTGAACACAGAGCCTTCTACATGTTAGGCAAGCGGTAGAATACCACTAAGCTGTATCTACAATCCTCTTTATTTTTCATCTTGTAAGCGGGCCTCACCAATTGCCCATGCTAGCCTTGAACTCATTCTGCTGCCCAGGCAAGTCTCAAACTTGCACCCCTGTCCCATTGCAACCTCTGGATCAGCTGGGACCACAGGACCCATAGCCAGACCAGGATCTCTTTAGTTATCTTTAAGGCTGTCTTGGGGCCCAAGGGCAGAAGATGGCATGATGGCCAGGTGCTGACATGGAACTTGGCTTCAGTACTTGGTGGTGATGTAGCCTCTGCCTTCCTAGTGCTGTTCTCATGGGACTTGTTGGCATGAGAGCAGGGAGAGCTAGCGGAGATATTGGGGGGCACATCTGTATTCTAAGAAGGCTGACCCTGAGTGTCCCATGTGGCAAGCTCTACCAGGACAGTTTGTAGTGGGAACTGATCAGGTAGATTTGAGTCACTGGAACCTGTCCAGGGGCCACAGGTGAGCTTAACCGGGACACTCACTCTCCTCGGTATGATTGTGTTAACTGAGGGCTGTGAGGATCGGAATGTCTGCAACATGGGGTTGCTGTGAGCCTGAAAAGCCAATTTTTAAAAAGTTAACATGAAGAGAGGAGACAGATGAAGAAAAGATCCCCCCTCATTTTTCCATAAAAGGTAATTTGAAAAAAAATTAGAAAAAAAAATCCTTTGAAATGTTGCCAGCAGTGAATGAGTGAGAAGTAGAGAGAGTTCAGAAGACTCCTACTCTGGTTTCAAAAATGGTTCCTAATGATCCTTTTCCCATCGTTCAGCAGGAATGCATATCCTCAATGTTTCTCCAAAATTTCGTTGTGTTCTCCATTTCAGGGGGGTGGGGGGATGTTGTGAACACTCTGGGCCTGGTTTCCCTGGCCATGGCAATTTCTCAGGAAACCGATGCATCGAGTTGCATTTTCAAGCTGCTTTCAGAGAGGCCATGTGTCCCCACGCCATGTGGGAGCTGCCCACAGTGTGGGCTTCTGGGCTGGGGTTTAGGAGGAACTGCATATAAATTGGATCCAAATATAATTGATATTTAAATTTCTCCCTGGAAATTTAAACTTTTTGATAGTTTATATCTCTCCTTAATAGCATATTAAATCATTTTATAAGCCTTAACAACTGTTTAATCTTTTCATTGTTGAAAAATGAGGTAATTGATCTAAACCATGTTGGAATATGCCAGGAAAAACTTATTTAATATGCCACCCTCGCCATGCATTCTGGGCATCCGGAGGGTCCATATGTGTTTAGGGTGGCCCATCTCTCCTGCAGTGGGGTCTCACATGGAGCCTGGGATTGTGGGCTGCTGGGGGTGGTAGGGTGGAGACTGGAGTCTGGGATTTGGCCCTTAGGCAAGGGTACTGTCGCCATCTAGGGTTTTGGCTCCTAATTGGGTACTGTTGAAAGCAAGTTCTTCTGGCTGGTGGTGTGTTCTATGATTTCTCACTCTCGGGCAAGGTCGTCTGTACACCATTTCCGTCCACAGTGCTCATGGCTGGGAAAGAGAGCGAGAGTCAGTGAGCTAGCGACAGAGTGAGGGAGAAAGAAGGAGGGAGCTTTGTTGTTCCAAAAAAACAAGTATGCCTTCTCCTTGGGAATGACACCAGAGAATATCTTCTAAATGAAGTATGTTTCGCTTCAGAGATTGCAGCATGGTTGATCAAAGTCTCCTGGAAATAGCTTCTGGCAGCTCTGAGGTTTTTCTGTAACTCTTATTCTACTCAAGCAGGGCGGTCCTGTCCCCAGAGCAGCAGTGAACTGGCTTGGGAGGCCCGAGGAGCCAGGGGTAGGGACAGATAGTTGTCCCATGTGTCCACGACAGCTTTGTGACCACTGTGGCCTTGCGTGGGCTTGGGGCACTGAGAAGAGTTTCGTTTCTCTGGAGAAAGTTGATTGTGGTTCATAGGCTGGTATCCTCTGTTCAAGTAACGCAATACAGACATCTTCTAAACTTAAACAAGGCCTTGGCAATCTTGGTGAAAAGGATTGTCGTCAGCTACATGTCCTGATGTCCTCTGTAGAGTTGAGGAATGCTTGGACCCTGGGCTCTGATCCCTTTCTGGTTTAAGTTTAGTGAAAGACTAGGCAATCTAACTGTCTACCTGGCAGCAGGGACAAACCTCTTCTTGTTAATTATTGCAACGTTAAACTGTCTCCTTCCAAGCCCTATATACAGCCCTACACATTTGTATACATTTTATATGGTCTATTTCCATTATAAATTGCCCATAAATTAAATACAGATTTTCTCTGAACATCTTGAAAAAAGGGAACAATTTGTGTGATGCGTATTTCTGGGATTGGAGGTGACATGAATTTCAAAAGGGGAAGGGAGAGGGCGGCTCCGCACGCTGACTGCCCAACATGGAGGTCATGTGTCTGGGTGAAGGCAGCTCGAGTTGTGTGTGAACGGACATGAGGCGTGTCTTCCCTCCGTCCTTTATGGTGGGAGCCCCACGTCCTGATTTGACAAAGGATGGAGACTGATGGACGTGGACCATCGGGAGTGGAGCCAGAGGAGGACAGGAAAGACGGGGAGGGACGTGAGTGCGTCCTTGGTCTGGGGCTGTTTTCCCTGTGAGGTGTATTGTCAGTGTGAACAATCAAGCAGCAGGAACTTCAGGGGGAAGTTCAAGCAGTTCCCACCGTGTTTCTACATCACTGCGAATGGAGAGCTGTGGGTGCAGCTCAACTCTGCGGAACTGCCTGACTTAAGCCTGTTCCATTCGTGATCTGGCTTTGCTCCTCCAAGGACTTTCTGCTCCTTCTGCTTGCCGTAGCTTCCTAGTTTCTGCTCTTACGTCTTTATTCAATTTAATGATTTCCCTTTGACACACTAATCAGGTATCTATCTCCAGTACTCCCTGTCTCTTCCCTGCTTTGTCTTCTTTTAAAATTTATGACTTACTCTATAACGTCATCATTACAAACAATAACCAACACAGGGTTCATGAGGCAGGGATGTCTATGTTCTTTTGTTTCATGCTCTACCCTGTTCTCTTGTGTGGTACCTACATGATGCTCTCATTTGTGGAATGAATACATGAACGAATGCCCGTGGGGATGCACGTAGAGGCCGTCAGTGACATATTGCAGGAGAACAACATATTGCAAAAACCTGCTTTAAGTTGGGCGTGGCGGTGCCTGCCTATAATCCCAGCACTCAGGAGGCAGAGGCGGGTGGCTCTCTGTGAGTTCAAGGCCAGCCTGGTCTATGTAACAAGTCCTAGTCTAGCCATGTTTGTATTGTGAGGCCGAATATAAAAAAAAAAAAACACAAATACACACAGACCTCAAACAACGAAAAGAATTTAAGATAGAGATGAGCCAAAGAACAAGAGTGACCAAAGATAAAACAGCAAAATCAGCAGCGAAAACAACTTTTTAAAGAAATTTAAAAAAGTTTATTTTTAAAAAATCGAAATTGACATTCTTATTTTTAATTATTTATTTTATTAATTTTTAAAATTATCTTTCTTCTTTTATTTATTTTATTTTTATTTCTTTTTTAGTTTTCCTTTGGGGGAGACACTAAAAGTGTACTTCCAGCCCGATTCACACTGTTACGGGGAGGGTGCTTGAAGGTAACCTGCAAACCCACCTTCACGTTGGTCGGGATGCCCATGCCTGGCCACTGTGAGTTAAGAGTCTCTAAGATGAAGGGCACAGCTCCTAGTCTTACTGGGGAGCTCAGGGAAACTGTCACCCGGGGGCAGTTACTCTCTTTATGTAGAGCTGGGGCTTTGAGTCTATTGGTGGACATAGCATTGGATACTGGACTCTGGTAGAGAGTGAGAGCCAGAGCTACCTCCATCTTCACCTGGCCTTGGGACGAGCAGGGTCTCAGCATTTGTGTGGAACTTGGGACTTGAACAGGGACACTGTGGTCCTTCTGTTGCTAGGACACAGAGTGCGGACTAGCTGAGTGACCTTGAACTGGCCACGTGACCTCTTTTCCTGCAGCTTTCTTGTCTAAAACACAGGGATTAGACTCCCCTCTTGGGACATCTTTTATCACTCCCCAGAAGACATTTTCTTCTTATTACGTAGCTCCCTGTGCTGTTTGATATTTTAAATTCTGTGTAGCCATCACTTTAATTATAATATAGAATAAGAGGCCTAGAGAGATAGCTCAGGTGGTGAAGTGTTTTTCACATGAGCATGAGGCCTTGAGTTGGATCTTCAGAACTCATGTTTAAAAAAAAAAAAAACCTGTGCATGGCAGCACATGTTTGTAATACCAGTGCTTGTGGGGCAGAGTCGGGTGGGTGCCTGGGGCTTACTAGCTAGCCAGCTTAGCCTAATCAGCAAGCCCAAGGTCCTAGTGAGAGACCCTGCCTCAAAAAACAAGGGACTCTGTCTCAGAAAACAAGGCAGGCGGTACCTGAGGAATAACATCAGAGGTTGATATCTGGTCTTCACACAGATGCACAGGTCTGCATCTCAACACATGTACACACACACACACACACACACACACACTCACATATGCACACGTTTACATATGCATGCACTCACAGTCACAGATAACACTCATACTCACACATACAGATACACATATGCGCGTATGTGCGCGCGCGCACACACAGATGACGTAATTGAGAAAAGTTTACGAAAGGCTATGGTTCTTCCAGTGTCTGTTCTCCCTGCTGGGGATGGTGATTGAAGGCACATGGTGTTTGGGGTTCTCTGTCTGTGCCCCAACCCTCCACCTGAGGCTTGTACGCAGGCTGTGCAGAGGAGAACCCTCCTGTCTGTGCTGGATTTTGAAGGACATATGCAGAAAAGCTCTGCTTTGCCAGGCTGGAGGTGGTAGGCGGCTCAGGGGGGATGGATGAGATCTTCCCCACTTGGGCTTTATAAATGGTTCAGTGGGGTTCATTAGATCTGGGTGGAGAGTAAGAGAGTAATTTTTATTGACAATTTACACATAGCTTTTGTTCAAGACCCCACTCATTGCCAGCTGGACAGCAGGCTGCTAGCTGCTCCCAGGGCCAAGCTCTGGTCTGGAAGAGCCCAGACTATGTGAGATTACACCCAACAGTGGGGTGCTCACTGTGACTTGGGGCCTGGGCACAGTGCCCCAGACACCACAGGGAGCCCTACTCCCTGAAGCCCCAAGAAAAAAAAAGAAATTCTAGCACTCTGTTTCTCTCTGTTCTTTGGACTTGGAATTCAGTTCACTGAGGCTGACATGCCCTGTCTTTGAAGGAAGGTCATGGTTTTGGGGCCTGCTTTGGGCTTTATTAGGGAAGAACAAGGCTCCAAGAGAGAATTGCCTCTGAAGATCTCACTGTTGGTCAAAGCTGGAGCTGAGACCAGACCTCTTTCCTTACTGTCTGTTGCTGCTTTAGACCAAGGTCAGGAGGAGGCAGGACTAGGAGACCCTGGTTTTAGAAATGCACCTCTCTGTTCCCTGGGATTATGGGGGCAGGGTCTTCTCCCCACATACTGTATCTGGGCTATCAGTGATCTCCATAGCCTATGAATTACCTGCAGCTTCCTCTGCAACACTGAGATACCCTGTTACTAATGAGATGCCCTGGTACTTCCTCTGTGGTGCCTGGCATTACTCTAGGGCTGCTGGAGAGCTCAGCACTCATGGCCTTTTCTTCAGTGTGCTGTGTCCTAGCCTGCTGTGATAGAACACCACAGGCCGAGTGATGATAACAACAGGAGTTTGCTGGTTTATGATCTGGAGACCAGAAATTCAAGGTCAGGGACCACATTTGGGATGGCCTTCTTGCTGAATTATTATATGGAAGCAGGCATATGGTAAGAGACTCTCTCTCTCTTTCCTGAGTGTGTGTGTGTGTGTGTGTGTGTGAGAGAGAGAGAGAGAGAGAGAGAGAGAGAGAGAGAGAGCCCAAACCCAGAGATAACACTCTCATCAAAGCCCACCCCAGAGATAACAAACCCTCTCCTTTAGACAGTGCCATTAATCAATCCGTAATGAGGGCAGAGCCCTCATGACTTAATCCCCCACTTCTCAACCTTGCTGCACTGAGGACCCAGTTTCTTACCCAGAAGCTCTGGAGGATGCATGTGGGGATATATCCCCCCAGCATGTGTAAGGTATCCCATCTTCTCACACATACTTGCAGCTGAAAGGGGGGACGCTGGGTCTGAGACTCCTGCCTGTAGTCCTTTGGGCACCAGAGAGCTGAACTTACAGCTTCAGAATGCCTAGTGTCCTACAATGGCGTCAGGTACCTGACTTGAAGAAGCCTGTGTTACTGGCTGTACAACCTTGAGAAAGGTCCTGGGAACCCCTGTCTCCCTGGGGCATTGAGGTAACAGAGCAGAGGGAGTCCAAGAACTCTTGCAATGCTCTGGCTCTTTCTGTGCTGTTGGTTGGCTGACTAGACCCTTTTGGACCATCAACACTATCTTGGAATTCTTGATCAGGTTTGAAAATAGGAGGCCCACACTTACACTTTTCATGGGGTACCCCCACTTGTGTAGCTGGTCCAGGCCTCCATCTGACGGGAAACAGATGAGGCAGGCAAGCAGAGTTGATCTCATGATGGTAAAGTAGCTGCTGGCTAAGAAGAGACAAAATGGCTTCAGCATCCCGAGCTCATATTCTTGGTAGCTTCCCTGGACAGCCTCCAGGCCCTGTTTTCTCTGACTTCTCTCCCTTTCTCCATCCTGGCTGTCCACTCTCTGGGGATGATTTTGTGGTATTGATCATTAGAGTGATCAGAACAGGCTCCGTCAGTCAACAAGGTACTGCAGAAATTCCGGTGGTTCGATAAAACATTTATCTCCTTGCCCACATCTCTCCATCTGAGGGAGGGGGAGAAGAGAGAGAGAGAGAGAAAGAGAGAGAGAGACAGAGAGAGAGAGACAGAGAGACAGAGAGGGAGAGAGAGAGAGAAAGAGAGAGAGAGAGAGAGAGAGCACAGACATTCTTCTCTATGGGATTACTCAGAGTCCTCAGTGATGGAGACTCTTATGATCTCGGAGCCATGCTGTCTGGATCATGTTGTCTGTTTTGATGCTACAGTAAGAGAGGAGAACAAAGAAAAGACTCCGAGTACCCTTTACTATTATAACTTGGAATCGACACATACCACTTCTGGTTATCATCTATAGTTGGAACTGGCTCTATGGACCTATCTAAGTAGAAGGGTCTCAGTGGGATCCTCTATCCCCAGGAAGAAGAGAAGCAGCAGATATTGTTGACCCTGGAATGTCTAACCTGCGTACCCCAGATATTTAAAGGTGAATAAAATGGAGAGGAGATATGGCATGCTCACAGGCTTTCAGCTAGGGAGAGAGAGGTATTCAGTTTTGACTTTTGAGTATTTCAGGGTTTACTGATGAACCACTGAAAGTAAAGCCCCCGGTCGGGTCCCCAATTTCCCTCCGGGCAGGGAAGACTCTTTTTACCCCCTCTCTCATACCTAGGGCCAACAAACTAGACCTTCCCAGAGTGGGTAGGGGAACTGCTGGAGTGGAGTGTAGCCACAGGGCTGTACAGACAAGGTTGGAGCTTAGCCAATGAGGGCGTGCAATGATGGCTGGCTTTGAGTTTGGTGAAGGTTAAAGTAGCTTGATTAGTGTGGATTCAATGCCTGCCACTTTGCTGTGAGGAATGTTACATTTGTTTTTATGAGTCACATCCACCTTGGTCCCCAGCCATCCAGAATGTTCTCTCACTCTGCCTCCTCGATTCCTATTGTGTTGTCTCTCATTTCTGTAAAAGTAGACAGGGGGTGCTCACTTTCTCTCATTTCTCCTTGCCTAGATCCTGTGGTTGATTCAGAAATGGTAAAGTCACTGGTACTCACGAGATGGTGACACTCCGTGCCCAGGGCCACAGTACCCACGAGACAAGCCTTTCCTCCTATAGCAAGGGTACAGCTTGTCCTTCTTCCCCCAGTTTCTGAAGCCCTGTCCTTTGGACTTGAGCCTCTGGAATTGTGGGTCACTTGCTTGGAGGGCCTGCCTGTCTCTAGCCACCAGCCTGCCTCAGTGCAGCCAGAGAATCTGTGAGTTACCTCATCTTGTCTACATTTACATGGCCAAAGCTCATCGCAGACAAAACACCAATAAAAGCCTGGGCCTGGGGAACAGGGCCACAGAACAAGGAAATAGGGTTGTTCTCATGGTCCAAAATTTGTGGGTTTTTTTTCCCTTTCTTTCTGGCCAAAGAGAAAAAGAAGTAAGTTTAAAAACAATGTACAGTTCACATTTGATGACTGTAGAATATGTACAGCCTTCAGCTGTTTCCAACAAATTATTCACCATCTATTTGTGCACTCGCTAGACACTTACACCACGTCTCCTGGTAGTGACTCACCCCACCTGGGGCTCTGCCTGGAGCCTGCTGGCCTGGGGCCTCTGAAGGATTCCATACCTGAACCTATATGGAATGTATGGTTAACCGTCCCAAAGATGACCTACCTCTGTGCTCAGTTCCCAGTGATGGGCTCTGACAGGGGGACATTACCAAGCTTGCTCCTTCTTGGGAGCAATCTAGTGCAGGTACCACCTGCCCAGGTCTCAGGCACTCCCGGCAAATCCAGCTTGTGTGGGGTTTCATCCATGGGAGACTCCTGGATCACTGCTTTTCTTAGGTCCACTGTCTCTTAGGAGCACTTGTCTTGTATTTTGACTCCACCCCTCATCTTTCAGCTTCGGTCCTCCTCGGCAGCAGTTTTCACCTTCCTGAAGGTTCCTGAAGGTTGGCTAAACTGAGAAAAAGCACTCTGTCCAGACAGTCAGGGGGTCTGCTACCAACCCATCCGGGGTCCCTGCTGATCTCTTCTCTGTAGATGAATTTCTAAACAGTCTTATTAAATAAGAAGCACAGAGCCAAATACAGGGGTGAAAGCCATAGAGATCAGAGAAATAGTGATAGTCACCAACTAACCTTAGCTTACCATGACAGTCACTTCCCAAGAGAACTGAACCAGCTTCTTCCTGTCTAACCTGTGCCTTATTGCCTTGCTGTTCTGCCTTCTCATTGGTTCTTAGCCCAGCCACCTCACTTCCTCGTCACTGCCTGTCTGTATAGACCCCCCAGGTCTCTATGGTTGGTACTGGGATTAAAGGCGTGTGTCACCACGCTTGGCTGTGTCCTTGAACACACAGAGACTCTGCCTGCCATGTGATCGGATTAAGGGCGTGAGCTACCACCACCTGACTTTTGTTTATGGATGGCTATCTATGACCTCTGATCTCCAGGCAAACTTTACTTATTAACATGCAAATAAAATACCACCACACTTCTCTCCTTAGTACTTGGCTTCATTTTTCTCTTTGCAAACAGCATATGAGAATTTCCAGTAGGGACTTCCTTTACATGTCATGCTCTATCTATAAATAGATAAACAAAAAAAATCACTCTTTCAAAAATTTCCCCCCTTCATTGAAAATAGATTCTTCTCTCGTACATTATATCTTGATTATAGTTTCCCCTCCCTACTCCCCCCAGTTCCTCCCCACCTCCCCTCCCTTCTGGGTCCACCCTCTTTGTGTCTCTCATTAGAAAAGAACAAGTTTCTAAGAAATAACAACTAAATGCGACAAAATAAAATATGACAAGATAAAGCAAAAACCATCATCATGTTGAAGTTGGAGAGGATGGTGTCTTATTTCCATTTCCTGTTGCTATCATAAAACACCTTGACAGAAGCACCTTGAAGGAGAGAGGGTTGGCTCATGATTGTAGGTTATAATCCATCACTCTGGGGAAGACAAAGTGGCAGGAGCTTGAGGCAGCTGGTCATACTGCAACCACAGCCACACACAAAGGGCGGAGAATCAATGCATGCATCCTTATGAATGCTCAACTCACTTGCTCATATACCATTGAGGATATCCTGCCTAGGGAATGGTGCTACCTGTAGTGGTTGGGTTGTCCAACATCAATTAACCTCATCAAGGTACTCCCCCACCCCATGACATGCCCTTAGGCTACCCTGATCTCTCCACATTGGATGACGTTAAAAAATACAAAGTATGGATCAGAGAGAACATTGCTGATGTCTTCCCCGCTTGACTCTGTAAGCCACTCTGCCAGGACTTCTTAAAGGGCTCTAGTCTCCCCACCAAGCATAGCTTGAAAAATCACAAAGGAAGCTTGCCTCTAAGAAAAGGACAATTGCTGGAATTTTGATGATCTCAACAATCCCCCCCCCAAAAAACAACAACAAAAACAAAACAAAACAAAAACCAAAGAACAAAACACCATCATAAAACCAAGAAGGTGACAGTAAAGATGTCAGAAGGAAGGCAGGAGGGTGGACAGAGTCATCATGGGAATATCCTCTTTTTCTGTGCAATACAGTGCCCTGTTCATTGACCACTTGGCTGCTTGCATTTCTTGAATTTCCTTGGTAGCCATGTAGTTTATTCAGTCCTTCCAGGGTGCACCTTCTTTGGGTGACCCTTCCACTGACCCCAGGTAACCATGGGAACCAGGAGAGCCTTGGCTCTCAATGATCTCATGACAAAACCTCTTTGAGGGTGAGTTAGGAAGGACTTCCACCTCTCGGTAGAGATCTCTAAGCCTCCATCACAGGAATGGCTGACCAGGGTGGGGGGATGGAAGTGGGGTCATGAGGAGATGGTACCCAGCAAGGTGAGGCAGTTCTCTTCAGGTTCTAGGCTTATTGGGCAGCAGCCATTGTCTGATTAGTTCATGGTAGCTGATTAATAGGCAATTGTAGGGATGATTGAAGGGTTGGTGGGGAAAATAGGAAAGCAGATGCCCATACAATGGAAGACCATTGCTGAATGGCAGCAACTGACAAATCCTGGTTATTGACAATAATGGCTTGGTGCCCCCGGTTTCTGTTACACAGAGGCTTATGATGTAGTGCTCTGGGTAGGGCTCAGACCAGAATGTCCTTCTGTCCCCACCTCCTTCTGTGACTTTATCATGTACCCCTCCCCAACCCTGGTGTAGAGGTCTCAGACTCTAGAGAAGAAAGATGCCCCACTTTCGTTTGGATGGGTTCCCTGGCAAAACAACTTTCTTTGTTTCGGGGAAAGCTACCTTCCTCCTGCCCAATGAGCCTGCTGGGGACCAGTCTGGGGAAATCTCCGCTGTTAATGGTGTGGAGATGGATTGGACAGAGATGTGTGCATCCTGGGAGGCCCAGCCCGGAATGCTTCACTTGCAGGCATCAATTGCAGGTGCCCCCTGCGGGTGGCCTAATTTCCTCAGTGGGTCAGTGCTGTGGAGCCTGCCTTGTGGGGTTCACAGTGAGAGTGAGTTTCCATTGCTGGGGAGGGAGACCAGGGATTTTTAGGTTGACTTTTCCTAGATGGAGAGTTACAGCTAAGTTTTTTTTTGGATGGGGAATGGATGCAATTCACACTTGGTTCAAAGAAAGGATCCCATAAAAACACCAAGACTCTTAGTGTGTGAAGTGAAGGGTTATCTGTCTAGTGTCAGGTGGACTTGAAAGGACTTTGAAACCACTCCTTTTCATCATTTTCCACTACAGGCATTGTTATCTTGGTCAGATCTCCACCCACTGCTAGGGGCTGACTTCACATCACAACCTTCTGAGCTAGCTAGCTCTGAGCTCAGAAACTTCTAACTTGAAATGTGGTGTAGCTATGGTATTAGGATACCCCTAGAATCTCCCGAGAGCTTGTACTGTCCCAGGTCCTGACTGCCCAGGGGATCCTTTCCAGGACCTACAGACAGCAGAGGTCCTCCCTAGTGCCCCTGTGCTCAGCCATCCCTGGTGCCTCATGATGCTGTGAAACAGAATACTTCTGGTCCCTTCTCAGGGAGGGCCACCGCGTATATGAAATAAAGAGGAGTCCTCCATTGGTGTTGCTGTCTTGACACGGTCAGGGTCTGCTGGGGAAGGTCAAGTAGGGTTGGACTTCTGCTGGCAGTTATGATTCTCCCTGTAGTTCCAGGAATGTTGGGTTCCACGGGAGCTGTGGGTCCCCCACAACACACTGCCAGCCTCTGGAATGGCCATTCGACTGAAGCTAGAATTCCAAAGAACCGACTAGGCGAGGGATCTAGAAGCAGCCAAGGCTGTGCACTGAGTGGTAGAAGAAGGTGGGGGTGAAAAGGGGCAGAGACATGCGTTTATAAGCTCCCATTCATGCTGGAGTCTTTTATGTAGTGTCTCATTTGATTCTCATTGAACCACATGGGCTGTGGAATTTTTATTTTACCAGTAAGGCTTCTAGTCCTAGAAAAGACTTTGTAGACTTTTGGCGCAGTGGACTTTGGATTGGAATCAAGACTGCCAGTCTCCTGAGCTATGTTCTTTGTTGCTGGACCAACCAAGCATTGCCTTGGACGTGTCTTCTGCTCTCTGAACCTTCATTTCCCACTTGAAGAATGAGGTATTGGATTCCATGCCTTCTAGAGCATTTTCTGGTGACTCTCATCCTGGGGTGTTCCTGTGAGTGATTATAGCTGGGAGATGATCAGGGAGGCAGCAAGCCTCCCCTGCCCCCCTTTGGACAATGGTGCATTCTAGAATTTACTAGCTTGTGTGTATGGGAGCGGTGACTAGGTTTGGCTTTTTGTATTTTGATCATTGGTATGTTTTCCAATCAGAAAATGGACCCTGTCTTCCCTGTTGACACAGTGCTCCCTCCCTGAGTGAGGTTTCTTTCAAGGATGCCCTATGGGATTACCCTTCGGTGCTTATACTGGGTCTCCTAGGTTTACAGCATGGGGCATAGACTAAACTCTAGAGAGCCCCAGTAGTACCATTTTCATGAGCCACACTACATCTCCAGGACAGTCACTGAACTGACTGAGAGTGTGCTAGGCTGGGCATCTGGGGGGTTGGGTGAGGTGCTCCTGGCCAGAACAGAAGACTTACTGCTCTACTCAAAAGGTAGATGATGGCTTCTGATGGATGGATGGGACACTTTGGTGGGGAACTGTGTCTTGGTGCTGGGCTCTGCTGGTTTCTGCCCTTGCTATCTTTCCAAGAGTGTCTGAAAAATGCCACCTATTAGGAAGGAGATTGTCAACTATTTGGTCCCGACCCTGCTTTTGCTTCTTAGTTAATCCCTCACTCAACAGTTACTCCCAGAGAGAAATTTCTGGGGCCCTCAAGGGATTTTTAAAACCCCCACTGTGTGTCTGAGGGCTTTGATTTCATGGCACATGTCTGTTTTGTAGACATATCTATGGTGCATAGGTGCCAGCTTCAAGCTCCATCACAGTGCAGCATCTCTGTGGGCTCCGACTGTCCCCAGCAAACAGATGTGCCATGGTGAGCAGGTACCAACACTTTCACTATATCTGCACTATGGATGGGAAGGACATTAATTTTTAGCATAAATAAATTTTTTTTAATGATGATGGATCATGAGAGAAAGTGTGGGGTGTGTGTGTGTGTGTGTGTGTGTGACACATAAACAGGCTGTCCACATTGTCATCTATACCTTTGGTCACACCCGGGTGCCCATCGCTCCTGAGCCAAGTGTGAGGCTTCCATTTGGATCTTGACTGGAAATCTTGCATGTCACCACATCTGTCATGGGTGATCTTCTGGGGGAGATGGGACTGAGCACAAAGAGCTCTGTGGGGGGCCATGTGCTGCTCCAGGACGTCTCTCCTGGCCTCTAGCCAGCCCAGAACAGAAGGGAAAGGCCTTTGGAAAGGCTCTCACCGTTGGCTATCCAATACGTCTTAAAGGGCACCAGTTTGATGAATGTTTAGTAAATCGAGACCATGTGGCAGTTCCCCCTCGAGAAGCCCCCACTTGATGCAATTGGAGGGTGGGAAGCAACGTTGGCAATCAGCCCTGAGGCATCTCTTACTTCTCTTTTCTCCTTTCTCTCCATCTCTCACACCACAGGGAGGCAGACAGTTCAGTTTTAACTGTGGTTCCCTGACTCCCAGGGCGAGAAGATCTCTTTCCATTGCCTGGAAGTAGTGTTATCCCTAGCGTGAGAGATGGAAAATTCAGTCTCATGAGGATTGGGTCATAGGTCAGAGAAGAAATGATCATGTTTTTACAAATCTTTTCCCATTCATTTGTTTAGCGTGCACGTGTGGGTGTGGGTCTGCCATGGTGTGCATGTCGAGGGCAGAGCACAACTTGCAGGAGTTGGCTCTTTTATTTCTGCTGCGTGGGTTCTGGAGATGAATTCAGGTCTCCAGGCTTGGTACCAATGTTACCCACTGAGCTGTCTTTCTAGCCCCTGGGACCGCCTCTCATGATTTCAATGACTCAGATGATATGAGCCTTGGGATGAGCTCCTGAAGCAGCAGAGAAGACAGGAAGACCAGCTCAGCTTTCCTACCCACCACCACCACCCAGCTAGGTCGACTTTTTAAGGGTATGACTCCTCCTCTGTGTCAATTTAGTCGTCCTGGAGGACACCGCCAGTGAGATTCACTTTGCTTCCACGTCTATGGTCATAGCCATGTCAATTTACTTATTCCTACTCCTACGGCCATAATCATTTTTCGAGAAGGTGTTGTAAAAAAGCACGATCAGAATTACACCCTGTCATGTGGCAGACACCACCCTAGTTAGCTTTAATTGTCAACTTGACAAGCCTAGAATCACCCAGAGAAGCCATGAGGTCTGTGGGCATGTCTGTGAGGGATTGTCTGAATTCTTAATGGATGAAATCGTGGTGCGCTGTGAGTGACAGGTGCTCCTAGACTGTCTAAAAATACTATCTAAGCATGAACCAGGGAGTGAGCTAGTGAGCAGGCCACCTAGCAGGCAATGTCCTCCATTGTCCCTACTGTACGTCCTTGTCTGTGAGTGAGTTCCCTAGCCAGAGGTCATGCTGCATGGAATCAATCCTGGCTTTGGGTTCCTGTCATGAGTTCTTGTCTCGACTTCTTTCAATAAGGGCCTGGTGACCTGGAAGTGTAAGCCAAGTACATCTTTTCCTCCCCAGATTGCTTTTGGTCGCAGCATTTTATCACAGCCACAGAAAGGAAACCAGAACACCACCCAAGGCTCTCACCAACGGTGTCAGTGACTTCTTCAAAGAAATAGCCGAAGGGGAATTTGTGGGATGCCGAGTTCCTGGGAGTCTCTGCAGTCAGTGTGATCAGATGTCTGCCCCTGCCTGATGAGGCCGGAGAGGGTATTGAGCTAAACTAGAGTTGTCTTCACTACGGACACTTTGTTGTCCAAACGGCAGAATCTCAGACCAAACTAGCTTTAGCAGAGAAGGAACCGAGCATGTTTCTTCTCTGAGAAGGCAGGAGTCTGAGCTTGTTGCAGGCTTTACAGAGGACTTAGTCTCGGTTACAGGGGTCCAGCATCTCTCTGTCTTGTCTGTCTTAGGTACTCTTCCGTTGCTGCGATTAAACAGCACGACCAAAGGCAGCTCGAGGAAGAGAGGGTTTATTTTGGCTTACGGTAAGAGGGAGAGTCCGTTGTGGCAGGAGCAGGAAGCCGGAAGTGCACATCTTCAAATGCAAGTGCAAAGCAGGCGACAAGAGACAGGCACACACAAGGCTTTAAACTGTCAAAACCTGTTTCAGACAGGAGCCTCTGTAAGGGACCTAAAAAGTTAATATTCCTTCAGAGTCGAGTCTGGCAGGACAGAGCAGCAGCCCCTTTCTTAGGTTCCTTAGCCAATGCCTCATTGCCTCATTAATTTAGACTTGGTCTCATCTCTGTCTCCAAATAGCAGTTTTCATCATCGTCGTCGGGAGACTGAGATACGATGATATCATTGGTTTAGACTTGCATTATAGGCTCCAGTTCTGAGGACTGAGTGAAGCCCCACCAGCACTCAGGATGAAAGACAGGGGAAGAGCCAATTACCAGAAGGCTCAGTCAATCCATGCCAGGTGACAGGACCAACAGATGTCCCAACTGCTGACCTCCAGTGTCCAAATAGGTTGGCCTAGTGCCTGCGACTCAAGATTGCCCTCATGTCTGCTAGCCATCATGATGGGCACCGTAACTGTGATGAGGTGGTTAAAACTTGGCTCATAACTAAACACTAATGGCTGCTAAAGAGTATCAAAAGCCATTGCTGGTGATGGCCATGTAGGAAAACTCAAGGGGGTTAAGAAAACGAGTGTTCTTAGAACCTTTGGACAGTTTATGAGCCGGGGTGTTCACATCACCAGAGGCTGTATCAATGCGTAAATGAACTCACCGTGTACTCTATAGGGAAACAAGGCGAGGCATTTCCTAGGACAAGTTCCATAACTAACTTCTCTAAGTGGTTCAAAAGGGCTCACCATATGACAGAGAGTTAATGGAAAAGTCAGAAATGAGCCTGAGGGTTAGAAGAAAGCCAGCATCCAGTTACAAACAGCCACGTTCTTGACTTGGGCCTGCAAACACCCAAGAATTCATCTTCTGTATAAGCTGAGGGTCTGCCCCTCTTCCTGCCAAAGCAGCCTGGTTGTCACACAGGGATATAATGGACTGCTATTTGTTCATTCCCAACAGTCATTTCCACACTTCAGCTTTCATTGGGGTAATTTCTCTTTGCCCAGCTCCAGCGCATGTGGAGCTGGTAGCTGGCTCCCATGCCATCCACCTGGAGGCCCCCAGAGTGAACATGTGGTGAAGGCATGGTTGGCTTGCTTATTCCATTTCCCTGGCCGCAGCAATTGGTTCAAGATGGGCAAATGGGCCAAGGGAGGGAATCAGAAGCAATCTTGGGACTAGCCATTGGAGACATTGGGGTGCTAGGCTGGTGTATTGTTAACCAGGAGCCATTGGTGACTATATTGCTGCTTCAGACAGTGCCTGAGAGTGAGGACACCCCCCAAATCCAGTAGAGCCAGTGAGAAATATAGTTCTGACCACAACATCTTTTCGAGTGCTTTGCCTGAATACAGACCTGGGATTTTCAGTTTATTGTAATACATTTTGTGTGGACTAGTGGTTTTTCCTCTTCTTCTGCCACCTCCTCCTTCTCATCTTCCTCTTCCTCCTTCTTTTCCTTCTTGTCTGCCTTCTCCTCTCTGTTACACTCAGGGGCTTCTGGAAGACTTCATAGAGAAAAAAATGCTGCCACATGAGTGATCAAAATTCACTCTAGTTGGAGCTTAGAATGAGTTGTTGGTAATTAAGAAATGACAATTATTAAGAGAATACGCTTGTAAAAGCAGGAATAAGTTTGTGCTGGGCCCTATAAAAGACCTGCTAAGAAAAATGTGGTCCTTATTAAAAGATTAAAGACAAATCCTGGGGAGTTGTGATGATGTTATTTATCAACATGACGGGATCAGGAATCACTTAGGGGACAACCCTCTGGGCACACCTGTGAGGGGCTGCGTAATTCTGGTTGGCTTCTGGGCATGCTTGTGGGGGATTATCTTGATCGGGTTAAAATTGAGGTAGAAAGGTGTGACCACTGTGGGTGAAACTATTCCCTAGGTTGGTCCTGGACCTGCACAAGGCAGGGAAATCTAGCTTTCTGCTTTCTGATTGTGAACGTGATATCATCAGCTGCTTCAAGCTGCTGCCATCTTGGTTTCCTGCTCTGATGGACTGTGCCCTTGAACTGTGAGCCAGAGTAAATATTTTCTCCATTAAGCCTATTTTGTCTTTGTCAGGGTGTTTTATCACAGCAACTGAAGAGACTAAGACAGGTGTAGAAACGAGGGTGATGGTTAGAGTGCAGAGGAGGTGAATATCACTATCCAACAGAAGGTCATGGAAGTAGACCTGGCCTGGTCGCACTTGGAGATGCTGAGGTCTCCTAAAGACTCAGATTGGTGGAGACCATTCTTAGCCAGCTGTTGAACTCTGTCAGGAGTGAAGAGAATATCCAGGAGGTTGGTGGTGGCAGTGACAGATGGGAGTGAAAATGAGAAGTATTACTGGAGGACGTGTGTCTCAGAGAGCGAGGGTGAGCACAAATGAGGAGGTGAAGTATGGATCAAAAGAGCAGAGGAGGCCAAGGATGATGCCAGCCACGCCTTCTGGTCCTCTCAGCTCTGTCTTCAGGAGGCAGCAGGTGGAACCCTGTTCTTGGGACCAGGGAACTATGTTCCCGGTGACTGTTCCCAGATGATCACAGCCCTGGGACTAGACACACTTTTTGGATAGCAAGTCTCGCCAAGTGTGGTCAGCCCTTTGAACATTTGCCATGGATACGCTGTTCCCAGCACCTGCCTGACATCTCTTCTGTGCTCGAGCCAATAGCCAGGCCCCCAGAAGTCTCTGCACAATGTTACTACATGTTTGATGTCCCTGAAAAAAAAGAGGGAACACATAATCACGATTTAAAAATAAACAGCAGAAGACAAAGTATTTTGGTTCTTGGCTCTACCCGCTGCTGGTGAAGTCATCTCTTCGAGTGGGCTCTGGCCACGGTGCACTTGGAGGCTGTTGAGGTTTGGCAGTCATCGGCCCTGGTCTGCAGAGGGCTGGCCCTGCTCACAGATGACAACCTCCATCTGCTACAATTATGATAAGGCTGGGACAAGACCTTGAGCTGGCAGTGCCCTGCTCTGGGCTTTCCCCTCGATGTCCTGACTGCTTCTGCCTTTCTGTCCCTTTGGCCTTTCTAGAATAGTACAGAGCAACAGTGCCATTAGCCAGGGAGACATGTCAATGGATTTGCCATCGAACACAGGCCCAACCTATTCCAGGTGCTTGGCGGCCATAAGGTTTATTCAAACAAATGGGAGATGGCGGAGGGCCAACTCTGAATCCTAAGACTAAAGCCTGTGGATATATTTCCCCTTTCAAAGGCAGAGGCTTTGGGGGGGGGGGCGTTTACCATACAAGTGACTTCGATCATGGCTCAGTGAGAGCTTTTGGGTCAAAGGGAAGAGGCTGAGAAGGGAAAAAGTATGGACACCAGAGGTACAGGGTCACTTGAAGACATCTAATCAATGTCTGATGGTCCTCAGAGTTTAGCTCATTGCTCCTGGAGGAAGGCTGCATTATACACAGGCTATGTATGAGAACATGGGTCTGATTTAATAATATTCAACTACTTAGTCACAAGAAATCCTGTACAAAGTATGTGCCTTGTGAAAATACCATTAAGATTTAAAGCCGAATGACAAACTTGGAATGATTTTTCAACCTTAGTGACAGAATTAAAATGCTAAAATACATAAGGCCTTTGTAAGATAAAAGGAGAGGAAAAAGGGGCTGGAAGATGCGTCAGTGATAAAGAGCACTCACTGCTCTCACAGAGGACCCAGGTTCAATTCCCAGCACTCACGTGGTGGTTCATAGCCATCTGTGAACTCCATTTCTAAGGAAGCTGAGACCCTTTTCTGAACTCACTGCATTTGGCATGTGTGTGGTGCACACACATACACACAGACAAAACACCCACACACATACAACAAGAATAAATAAATCCTTTTTAAAACAAGGAGGGAGAGAACCAGCTCCACAAGACTGTCAGACAAATCAATTGAATAATTAATTTTCAGAAAGAAAGTAAGAGAAAATCAAAGTGGCCAGAAACACAGAAAAGGATATGAACATCACTAATTATGAAAAGATGCTGATTGAAAACTGAAGCATCGTATTTTATCTATTGGTGAATAGATTGGGTTGAGGGATAGTAGCTGTTACAAGGCAGGTCTTGAGGGAAATTATTTGTTAACCAGTTGGTAGAAGCTGTTTGTGGGAACTCTGATCTGAACTATCAGAATA
>CABHPH010146116.1:0-43057 GCA_902168325.1 Peromyscus nudipes | reverse complement strand
CTATCTATCTATCTATCTATCTATCTATCTATCTATCTATCTATCTAATCCATCATCTATCTTTCAATCATCCATCATCTCTATATATAAAGAGATAGATAGATCATCTATCACTCTATTTAACATCTATCTATCAACTGTCTATCTATTACCTGTCTATCTATTCATCCATTCATAACAGAGCCCTTCAAAATTGGGATTTTTGTTTTTGAGTGTCATTTTCAGTTCTCTAAACCTGTAGAGAATTGCTTGAAGCAGCAGTAGCCCACTTGCTCCCAGAAGTTCTGGATCCTAACACCAGGAGAGGACCCCTCTGCCAACTCCAGTGCCTGGAGCTCACTGCTCACTGTACATATTCATATATCCTGGATTTGGGTCTATGTTTTCTATAGATTACAACATTTCTATGGGAAAGGTGGAGTTAAACAGAAGCTTTCTCTCTCTTAGTTTTAAACAGGATTGTACAAAATATTTAGATTTTTCTACTCTCGGTATATCCATTTGATGTGGGCAAGTGCCTGGACTCACAACCAAGCCTTCCTGACAGGGGCTTCCCCAACATTATTTTCATCTGTTCATGCATCCATTACCCCCCTTCTCTCCCTCTCTCTCTCTGTCTCCTTCCCTCCCCCTCACTTGCTGCAGCTTTTTTTGAGGTGTGACTGACACATATAGATTTAAGGGTATACTTCCTTCTAAGCACAATCTATCCCTGAACTTAAAAGTTCTGAGTAAATTCAAAGTACTTATTTAAAATGTAGCAGTAATGGAGAACAAGGCCAGGAGATACTGTTAACAGCAGCATGTGGTTAATAAGCTCTGAGTGTTCACTATTGTTTCTTTACTTCATTTCAATAGGAAGGAGACGAGAACTATGAAGGGAAAAATGCAGATCTTTTAGGTTTTGTGTGCCTGTTTGATTAGACGTTGTTTAAGAAAATGGAAGGTCTTGAAACTCACACTGCCTCTAAATCCATTTACTTTCAGATGAAATCCTTTAATTTTCCATGTAATTGCTTGGAGTTAAACTGCATTTGTAAAACATATGACTTGGAAGTAGATTAGATTTTATTTTTGTGTAATCAGTTCCACCATGCCATCAGAGGAGGGTAAGAATTTAGACTCTGAAAAGTAATCATTTCAAATGGCACCATTAACTATATAAAATAATCAACACTACATATTCTTCACATCAGAGCTTCAAGACAAATTATTTTTTAATTCTGTAATGTACTTTATTTTGAGTCTCCAGGTGCATCTTTGCAATTTCCCATTCTTATACATACAGCTTTTCTCCAAATAAAAGTTAGTTTTAAAGGTGCATGTTTCCTTCCGTACCTTGGGGAATAAAATTTTAGGCTACATGGAACGTAAGGCCACATTCTAATCATGTAATTATTTGAAAAATTCAGAAAGAAGGAAGATGCATTGAATAGTGTACCATTAATTATGCCCATTTATCTCCACAAATCAATTTCCCAATCCTACATTTTGCCTTTAGTACAGGAAGATATCCAGTCATGTTTATATAAGTGCCCAGGTGTACTTGTGGGTATGAATAAAAAGATAGATAGATAGATAGATAGATAGATAGATAGATAGATAGATACATACATACATACATACATACAAACATACATACATACATACATACATGGATGGATGCATGAATGGATAGATAGATAGATAGATAGATAGACAGATAGATAGATGATAGATAGATAGATACATACATACATACATGGATGGATGGATGGATGAATGGATAGATAGATAGATAGATAGATGATAGATAGATAGATAGATAGATAGATAGATAGATAGATAGATAGATAGATAGATAGATAGATAATAGATAGATACATAGATATGTATTAAAAAGATAGAGAAATGCCTACTCTAAACTATGGTTCCTGACTTTTAGTAAATTGTTTTTGACCCTTACATTAATAAGCAAAGAGATACAGTCACCTTAGAAAAGACAAATACGGCCAGGCGGTGGTGGTACATGTCTTTAATCCCAGCACTTGGGAGGCAGAGGCAGGCAGATCTCTGTGAGTTCAAGGCCAGCCTGGTCTACAGAGTGAGCTCCAGGAAAGGCACAAAGCTACACAGAGAAACCCTGTCTCCAACCCGCCCCCCCAACAAAAAAATGAAAAGAAAAGACAAATATGAGTGGATAAAAGAAGTTATATGACAAGATAAAGGACCGCTTACTTAACATCTTGTAAGATGATGAGTTTTAAGGTAGCACCTCAAATGCCCTCTAGTTGTATGAGTTGCTCTGAATGACGTCCTGTTGCTGTGACAACATTACCCTGAGAAAATCAACTTAAGGGAGAAAGGGTTTATTCTGGCTCTCGGTTCAAGGGTGCCCTCTGTCATGGCAGGAGCTTGGAGCATCTGCCCACATCACATTGACAACTGGGAAGCAGAGAACAATGAATGCATGCTGCTGCTTGGCTCCCTTTCTGCGATGACACAATCCAGGATCCCAGCTGAGAAAAGAACCACACACAGTGGGCAGGTCATCCTGTCTCAATTAATGCAACCAAGTTAATGCCCAACAGGAATTCCCAGAGGCCAACCTAACCCTTATGGATATGCCCCCAAAAACTGACTTATAGGTCATTCTAGAATCTGTGAAGCTGACAATTATTGCTGACCATCCTCAATAGGAAATCCATTTAAATGTTCTTAAGAGTAAAACTCAAAATCCATTTTAAAACACTTTGGATTGAAATTCTGTCCATGGGGAAGAACTTTAATGCAATCATGAGTCTATTGTAGTTTTAAAGAACACAAAACTTTCCTACAGAACTTAATTTTACCTGGTTATAAATCACAATGTTTAAATTTAGTAAATCAATGCAATGTCTCCAACCCAAAACTCAGTACTACCAAACTACATCTGAGTGTTGCCTTTCTCCATCTCCATAAAATATGCATTCAGTAGCTAAAACCTCTCATTTATAGTTAGTTTATGTGCCTAGTTTGAAGCATTTTCATATGAGAATTTGATTAGAAACATACTTCAGTGTGGACAAATTGTAACTACTTTGCTTAAAGCAAGCAGGGGTAATGGTGAACCTTGTTGCATCCTACAAAGACAGTGTGGTGCAGAGAATGGGGCAATGGCAGATTAGCCTCTCATCTCCAGGTAAGAGCAGGAATGACTTAGAGCCGTTCCTTCCAACAGTTCCAGTTTATTTTAGAATTAGTCAATTAAAGAGCAATATTTTGAGTCCCCAGTATTGATTTTGTTCCTTAAATAAATGTTGACTTAGTTTCCACAGGTCTTTAAGGTATCAGTGCCATCCTTACTCACATGACTGTAGTAGACACCCTATGAAATACCGTGATTTTCAGGATTTTTTCAACTAGGAAGAGGTAAAACAGAATCAAACTCAATCTCCCTCTTCAAATACATCTACTATTTCTGTGTCTCTTGCAATCCACCATACAGATGGCATTAAGTGTAAATTAATTTAGAAATACACGAACTTCACCGTCACTTCTTCAACTCACTATTAATTGACTAACTGCGGATGCAGTAGATTGTGTTGAACTCTTTTTTTCTGGTTTTCTTATAGTCTAAATAGACTCTGTTGATGAAAAGATTCACTACTCTAAGCTCAAAGAGGTTAAGGCATGGTTTATTCTAGAGCCAAATATAAGTGACTGTGGCCAAGAAACACAAATTTACTCTGCTCCAAATTCTATGTTCCAACATGGTAATAATTTCAACAAGAACTTGTAGGAACAGAACAAAAAAATGTATAAATCAAAACAACTTTAAAATATATTGATAGAAACATTAGATAGGCAGGTACATCAAAGCAGGGAGTCTGACAATATTCTTAGCTTGGGGCTGGTGACAGCTAGGGAATCTGTTTCTACATTCCAAAGTGACTTACCTAATAGTCACAAGGCTGTTAAGTCACATATATTAGTCTATATATTATTGACAACAAATGCCCATTTAAGGGATATGGCAGCCTTCAGTAATTTGTAATGAGCCTCTGGACCTTCAGAATCTTTGAAGTTCTAATCATTCAATGCTGCATTTTGTAAGATTTGACTGGATTCTCTCCAGGAACCCTCATTCATGATGTGAAGCCATATTAACACCATTTCTTCGGTTGCACCGTGAGCACTTTTCTCATAGGCAGGAAACACCATCTGTCTCCTGGATTTCTGCCCATTGAACGTGAATCCAATACGTGGGGGTCATTTGTTCTTGCTGCTTTAGCAATCACTCCCACAGAACTTATGACGACAGCTATCCTAGCCTCGGGAAAGTCAGCTCCATGACTGGTGAATCATATCAGGTGGGAGACAGTAATGAGTGCACAATTACTGAAGATTCATGAGATTATTCATACAGATAGAACTTTTCAAATTCAAGCATTCTAGATAAATTTAATACTGCATTCAACCCTTGAGAATTACTTTCACAATCTTGATGCCCTTCAACTGGACGCCTGGAGCTCGGCCTGGTGCTTGGCTGTGGATCTCTGCATCTGCTTCCATAAGTTACTGGATGAAGGCTCTATGATGACACTTAGGGTATTCACCGAAAGATCATGATGGAGAAACCTACAGTGACAACCAAACTAATCTAGTGGGAACTCATGAACTTTAGAGCAACAGCTGTGGAGCCTCTGTGGGACTGGACTAGGTCCTCTGCATAATCGAGACAGTTGTGTAGTTTGATCTGCTTAAGCCCCCCTCCCTCCCAAGCAGTAGGATCAGGATCCATTCCTGGTGCATGACCTGGCTTTTTGGGGTGGGATACCTTGCACAGCCTTGAAGCGGGGGGGGGGGGGGGGGGGGGGGGGTGCTGTATTTAGAATCTAAAAGGCTCTGCTGACTCCCTAGGGGACGCCATACCTTTTGGGGGGGGGGAAGGGGGGGTGGGTTGGGAGGAAGCCTGGAGGGGCAGGAGGAGGGAAGAGAGGGGGATCTGTTTGGTATGTAAAATGAATAAAAAATCCTTAATAAAAAACATAAAGAAACAACAAAAAAGAAAATCACTTTCATATATGTATTAAACATAAATGTCATTTGCTAAAATCAATAAAAGTAGTTCTTTTATCTCATTTGACCAATTTCAAGTTCATGTAAAGTACAGAGTTTGAAGCCATGATAGGTTTGTGTTCTATGTAGACTCCACAAATATTTCTCACTAATGATCTGCTGGAAATTCTCCTTGCCCTTTACAAAACCTGAGCATTAAGAAAAAGAAGGAAGTGGGAACAGTGTGCAAACCGCAGGTAAGCCAAATGCAATTTAACAGTGTGTGTTCGGCTTTTATGTTCTTAGTAAGCTAGAATTGATTTCAGCAATTATCCCAATTTTCCAGGATCCCTGACTTGAGGGCTATTTCTGCTCAAAACTGCCTTTCTTTGGTATTCTTTAAACATTAGCTATAAAATGTCAATAATATGACTCCCCCACCTAGACACAGAAGTTTCTGTCCGTAGGTATCATATATTCCTCTAGAAGACTCTGCTTAGAAATGAAAATAAGGGTCTGAGATTCATGTTGACTGAGAAGTTTTTTTGTTTGTTTGTTTGTTTTGTTTCTGTTTTTTTTTGAGAGTGATTGCCATCCAGACCCAAATTTAATCCATTGCTTCATCAAATTAATCAAACATAAGCAACTTGAAACCAGAAAATGATAACGGCTCACTTCAGACAGTAATTGTGCAGAGCAACGCGCTTCAGCTCTGCTGCTGCCTTCATCAACGCCCCCACAGACTTCCTGCCCCCTCCTACCTACAAGGACATCCCACTCCCCCAAGCTCCACTGTCTTCATTCTCCCTGGGATCCGTTCCAGTTCAGTGCTCACAGCATCCGTCCTTCTCCAAGTACAGCTTAGCTTTACCTGGGTTTATCCTCGCTGACCATTGTGTCAGATTGTTTCCTCTTTGTTTTCTGATGGGAGTTTTCTAGTCTCCAATTTAAGGCTCTAAATCCCTTTTATGCTAAAGGTTAAGTGTTTCGAATCACAGGATTTATTTTTGCTTATATATGACGAGGTCAACAAATCAGGAAGCATAAGCCATTATGAAACAATTTGTTCTACAAATGGGCTTCCAGAGAAGAGGGCACACTGTACCATGGGGTCGCCCAGTAAGCCATGAGATCAGAAGGGACATAAGGAAGGAGAAAGAGATGAAGTGAACTGTGGCTGAATCTTTAATATGTTTCCATGGAAATGTAGGATAAAAGTATCCTTCACAATGGTGGCTCTGGAGATCAGCAAGTTGTCCCTATTCGTCTGTACTTGTCCTTAAGGTAATTAGGACAAGGGAATAGCAGCACAGAGTATGGAAATTGCTTCATTGTCATACCAATCCATACTCTCCGGGTAGTTCCATGCTACTTCTGGAAATTAGCTAACTGTGAGGATTATCCAGTGAGGTCCCAGTATATCAAAGCACCAGAAAATAAAATGTGTGTACACATATATTTCTGTTTTAATACTTTGCAGTGTTATGGAGCATCATGAACAAACAACACACCTGCAACAATAACGTTAACTGCCTATGGGGGAACAACTCTCTGCATATTGCTTTTGCTAGATGATTTTGAGACAGTTACCAGGCATGTTAACTTGAACAAATGCATCTATAAAAATCAATAAAACTACTACTACATGCTTCTTATGTTAATTCTCTACCCCCAGTCAAAAACCCACCAAGAATACACATGTAAGTGAACAAATGGCTTATTTATCACTACAGTAAGGGTTAACTCAGTGCTGAGAAACTATGGGTTGTCATGGTGAGAGGGTATTAAAGAGAACTAATTATAGGTGTGGAGCTTGCTTTGGTCAAGTGATTTCGAAAAGTATCCAAATGTGTGGCAGCTGGTATGAATTTAGTGCTGTCATAAAATGGCACCAATGTTACAATTGTGTATCTCAGGGTTGGGGATTTAGCTCAGTGGTAGAGTGCTTGCCTAGTAAGCACAAGGCCCTGGGTTCGGTCCTCAGCTCTGGGGGAAAAAAAAAGACAAAATAACAATTGTGTATCTCCATGACTCCTATCTATAGAGTAGGGGAAGAGAGTAACAGGAACATGAGAAGAAGCAGTGGCCACACACATTCACTGTGGGAGGGAGGTGTTCCACATGGGTTTCCATGACTTAAATAATGTACATATTTTGTCTGTGTCTAACCATAGCCACAAAACAGTCCTACATTTTTGGTGATCCATCCTTGTCACAAAGGTTCCTTTGCTGTGAATCTGATTCTCAGGCAACACTGAAGCATTTGTAAGTGTTGTGTGACACAAACGAACATCTATCCAACACAGATAGGGCACCAACAAAATGATGCCATTCCATGATTGCTTAGAGTATCAATTAATTTAATGGGGTTGCTTATAGCAGTATAGGGGAGAGCTTACTTGTGGGATCATGTGTGACTAAAAGGCAGCTACATGATCAAAAAAAATTCTACTCTGTCATGGGTGACAATGCATGAAGCTTGCTCCATAGTCTCAGGAAGGTTAGTTGGCCAGAATATCCTCCCCTGCAATTGATACTAACATTTTAACAGTGAAGAAGGATTCTTGACCCTCAATAATTTTCTTACCACTCTAAGTCTTAAGACCCTCTCTCTCCCCTCCAGGAGTAAATGCTTCCATTCCAGGGATGTAACTACACAGCTCCATGAGTGGTAGGCCAGCTCCTGGATTTCCAGGTATAAGCAGATTCTTGTCACTATAATGTTTGAGGCACTAAACTTATGTATACATATGACATATAGTGAATTCTTAGTATTGCTGGATATTGATATTCACACAGCCCCTATAAATATTGTATTATAGAGTTTCATAACTTGTCAAAGTGCAAAATATATGTGATAGTTGAGTGCTCAGCCAAAAAAGGGATAACTACATCACCCTTTATCTCAAGACTCAGAGAACATCATAGAATAAGGGATGGAAAGAATATAAGAGTAGAAGCCTGAGAATGATTGTTTTTAAATGCTGCTTTTAAGGTTAAGATGTGGCCTTTTCCCCCATGGCCTTACCACAACTGTGAATATCTGCACAAAAACAGACCAATCAACATTTAATTATTGATGGGGGAGGGGGTTCATGAGGCCCCACCCTAGCTAAGGAGTTATTGACAGTCCATTGCTGCTGGGGAGTGATAGGGCTATATCATTAATCCTAGATGTGGCTACTGGTAGGTTTTCTATGCTCAGTGGAAGGCCCCATACCCATGAGAACTAACTAGACTCAAATGGATTATAAAATAATATGGATATGGACTATAAAGGATGTTTAAGTGAGTATGAGGAGAGAGTAAAGGGAAGACATAATCTACATACAGTGTATACATATACAAGATTTTCAAGGAGTAGATAAAATATCAAAACCTATAAATATTGTAGTAAGTAGTGCTGAAACATTCTTAAGGAAAATGCTGAGCTGTGTTCTTATGTCTGACCACAAAAACTCTGTCGATCAAATTATTTCATTTATATTTTTAATACTTTAACATTAACTCATAGGTAAAAACACTACCAACAAAAAGATGAATACTGTGGCCAGAGCCAGAAAGACAGAGCTCAGCAAGCTCACCTTCAGTCATGACTGTAGACATTGACTTTCTTTCCTTCACTCATACATTCCATGAAAAGGAATTGATTTGGGTATTACAAATAAATTCTATTAGAGAACTTCAAAATAAATAGTGCGTATATATGGAGTTTGATAATACATATTATTGCTAATCCTCTGAAGACTTCTTCAAAATAGCATTGTAACAAGACAAAATGGAATCCATCATTTGTTTATTTTTCTTATAGAACCAAATTTGAACCCAGATCTATTAGATTTTTCAATCTTTTTTTCAGATTATACTTCACTTCAAAATGAAAGTATGTTATTTTTACTTACTTAAGGGGCCTTTTCTTAAAACTGTGAAGGGGGTAGTAGATAATATCTCTAACATGCTAGAATGTATTCACATAACAAAGTAATTAAACGATAAGTGTAATGTTACTTTCTCAGAAATTATTAAGTAAATACAAACTATTGCAATTCGATCATCATGCAATGGAATGCCTGCACATGTCTCTGATATTCTATAATTAAAGGATCTGTAATTATAGGAGTGACTAAGATATTTTCTTTTAGAAACCACAGGAGGCCACTACCACTAATTCATTTAAGAGTTGATTGAATCTGGAAACAATATGGAAAGCTCTGGATGCTGAACGTTGGTTTCTTTGTGAATTTGGGATACAATTACAGTACCAATGTTGCTCGAATTCTAAAATGGTATTTTAATAAAAAAAAAAAACCTGGAGTCAGATACTGTGTAAATGCTGAAAGATCAGAGAGACAAAGGAACAAGCTACTGCCACATCTTATCTCTACGACTCCTCAGGCTGAAAAAAAACCTCAGTTCCTGTCTCCTCACACCT
This sequence comes from Peromyscus nudipes, assembly GCA_902168325.1. Classification (NCBI taxonomy): domain Eukaryota; kingdom Metazoa; phylum Chordata; class Mammalia; order Rodentia; family Cricetidae; genus Peromyscus; species Peromyscus nudipes. The sequence goes on along the minus strand of CABHPH010146116.1, from coordinate 33,606 downwards.
TATATACCTCTCTCTGCCCAGCTATCATTTCCTTCTTAGTGCTGGGATTAAAGGCATGTGTGCTTCCCAAGCAAAGGCATGAGATCTCAAGTTCTGGGATTAAAGATGTGTGCCACCACTGCCTGGCTCTGTTTCTCTCCTAGACTGAGTCAATCTCATGTAGTCCATGGTGGCTTTGAACTCACAGAGATCCAGACAGATCTCTGCCTCCCAAGTGCTAGGATTAAAGGTGTTTGCCACCATAGCCTGACATCTATGTTTAATCTAGTGACTTGTTCTGTTCTCTGATTTATTATTTATTTATTATCACCACATAGCACTACTAGTCAGAACAGGCACTCTCTATTGGTACTTGACTACCAATGGTAGTATTTCAAGTTCAGACACTGCTGAATTCTAATCATGTTGCACACTGCCCTGTCGTCCTGAGAATTACAAAGACCCACCTTTCAACATATGAATTAGCTAGAACTCAGGGTGCCCATTTTGACCTATGATGGACCTACATACACATCTTATGAATGCCATTCTTTGTCTCCTTAGAGATCAGCTGAACATTTTTATCTCTACAAATAGATCCAGACCCAAGTCTGGTGAAACCTGATTTATAATTTCAGTTAAGCTTCTCTCTTGCGTATCAGATACCGAGGTTGGAGGTTCAACCTCAACCCTGAGCCAAAGTTACAAGAGACACTCTTCTTCGTCATCCTTCCCTCACCTTGCTGATCATACATACATTCTATAATTAACTGCCAGACACCAGGCTCTGCCAGAAAGGCCTTTTCTGCACGGCCTCTGAGACGCCTGCAGATAGGAAGGCTGAGCATGTTCCCTATAGCACAAGACCTCCTCTTGCTTGCTATAATCTTTTTTAAATTCATTCCTTTTTTTCACTAAGTTGGGTTTGTTTTTCATTTGACGTTTCCTATACTGTAACTTCCTGATGATAAAATAAGATTAAAAACCAGCACTTAGGAGTTAGAAGCAGGAATTGAAAGCCTGAGGCCAGTCTAGTTTACAAATTGTGACCTGTCTCAAAAGCACGCCAATGATTATCTTGGAAATATGTTATTTCCCTGCTGTAGTCTGGTATGATCATAAGACAAATGGGACTTTCTTGGAGTTATTGAATTCCTCTTAGTAAATTTGAATTTGAAAACTAAATTTATCCTTTCAAGCAACCGTCTATAAATCGCAGAAGGTTGCAGGATTGCATAATGTATTAGAATTTAATTCTTTGAAATTACAGCGAAGTAGACAACTTCATTTTATACCTCTTAAAGTGTAAATCAGAAAAAAAATAAACTGTTGAAATCATTTGAGAAAGTGAATGTGAATGTTGGTATAAATTACATAAGGCACAGGCTCTATAGAGGCCATTCTAAGTCACTACACTGATAGGAACTGGCATTCATCCTGCAAACGCTTGGTGCTGAGGACAAACTGAAACTTTGCTCACAAAAGCATAATAACATAATAGGCACCACTGATATAAGGGAGGAAGGAGATATTAACTGAGTCCACAAAAATTCCAAATACTGTGTTAACCACTGTCACGTAATTACTTTTTATTTCTCTTAATCTTCTGAGACAGCAACTTTATTCCCCCATTTCTGGACTAAGGAGAATAAGAAGGAACCTACCACTAACTGCCCTTTCTCACTAGCAAGAAGCAGAATACAGACGTGAGACATGTTAGGTTATTTGCTACAATATGGATGAATTGCAGTTCATCCAAATGTTTAAAATTTTCCACAGTCACTCTCATCAAGAAAGGCTAATATTGTAGGTTGTAGAATATTACTTTAAGATATGTTACATTTGTTTATGTTATGGAACATTTCTTTTATGATGCAAACATGTGTTGCTTTTGTTTATGTTGCATTTGTTAAATTCTGTGAAGCTGTGTTACTTCGCCTGTCTAAAATACCTGATTGTTATAATAAAGAGCTGGATGGCCAATAGCAAGGCAGGAGAAAGGATAGGGGCTGGCAGCACAGAGAAAAAATAGGAGAAATCTGGGAGGGGATATAGGAGCCTGAGAATGAGGAGGACCCCGCTGGCCAGCCACCCAGCTACACAGCAAGACATGGAGTAAGAAGGAAAGAAAGATATAGAGAATAAGGATAAAATCTCAGAGGTAAAAGGTAAATGGGTAATTTAAGTAAGAAAAGCTGGTAAGAAACAAGCCAAGCTAATGCCAGACAGCCAAAAGAAAGAATAAGACTCTGTGTGATTTAATTGGGGGCTGGATGTCAGGCCCCCAAAAGAGTAAGAAAAAACTACAATTTTACACACAGATAAATGAATTTTAAGGAGATATACTGCAAACAAGAGGGCCTTGGCTAACAAATACAGTTTGATTTTTGTTTACTTGAATAAAAGAGTGCTATAAGTAGGGAAGGTATCTGTCATCAAAAATTATTTCAAATATTAAAATAATAAAAAGATGGACAGTTCATGAAGCCAGGGAGAAAGTATTGCTAGGACACTCTTCCTTGACATTTATTTGATGGAAGCTATCAAAATTATTTCTGTGGAAGTACAATTTTCTTCAAGCAAGGGGTGGTATCTTTGTGACATAAAGAAAATTCTGTTTGTCATGACCTGTGTAGCTTTATTTAAAAGATATAATAAATTATTTAGGGATAAATACTAATCTTAAACAGTCATAAAATATTACAATAAAATATTTAAAAAATTAGAATAATCTAAGATGAATTTGATATGACCTTTGGAGATCTGGTACTTACACATATGTTTACCTATATTAAATGTATTGGTTTTAAGTATTAAGTGTTTATAACTTCCTGAAAATATTACATTTTCTTCCCCTTTTCAGAAAATTGTGTTATATTAAAGAAAACTATTAAGAAATTATGGGTAGTGAAGGCTTGTTGATGAAATGGAACAAAAAAGAACAGAAATATTATGTTTAATTAAAAGCAGCAAGAATTTGTGAAATATTCACCAGCCTCTAGTTAATGTAAAAACAGAGGTTTAATGATATATGGTCACATTTCATCTTCTAACGTTCAGGAACTATGGTCTTCCTACAAAATTTCAAGAATAAACTCTGACAAGACAAGAAGTAATTACTAGACAAGAAGAAATTATTTGAATACCACATGCATAGATCACTTGGAAACTACACTATGTCAGGATGCTTTTAAAACTACATAAAATGCCAGTGATATCATATACTCTTGCTGTTTTTAGGTCAATATGCATGCTGTTATTCATATTTCTTTCATACCTGACTTGAGCATGTTCACGGTCAGCTCAACATTGAAAAATGTTCTTTTCCACAATACTACATAGCCTGGAAGTTGCATAGTTCACAACAACAGAAATTTTTTCTTCCTTGTCTCCTTAACATCTTTATGCATCAAATTCCTGACATTCAAACAATGTTCAAAGATTGGAAGTATTAGAGGTTATGGAAATGTGTTCTTTATGTGCACACTAGTGTGCTTGTACTCTTGTTTAATCATTCTATGTGAATAAATATGATCATTTTTTTCATACTCAGGCCTTTCACGGGTAAGACAACACTCTATTGCTGAACTACACACAGTTTCAACAATACTTTTTAACTAAACTAAGGTTGTTTTGTCTATTCTATCTTTCAGTCCTTTCTCATAAATCAGCACTGTGGTATTTTCCTGGAGCAATGATGTACAAATGTATACATGTACAAGAATGTTTATAAAATACTTTGTATTAAAAAAGGTCTTTGATGTACATTGACGTTTTAGCTTTGTTTTTTATCCATTAACAATAGGAAAGTGCTATTCTTTTTGGTCTCTATCATATCAATGAACTTAGAAATATGTGTTTTATCTCACATAAGGAGGGAAATATTTTAAAAGGCTGTGCCTTTGCTATATGGTAGTGTATTTCATAGGAAATGAAAAAGGTGCATCCTACTGAAATATTTTTTTTTTGGTTTTTTTTCGAGACAGGGTTTCTCTGTGTAGCTTTGCGCCTTTCCTGGAGCTCACTTGGTAGCCCAGGCTGGCCTCAAACTCACAGGGATCCGCCTGCCTCTGCCTCCCGAGTGCTGGGATTAAAGGCGTGCGCCACCAACGCCCGGCGTACTGAAATATTTTATCCATTGATTACATTCAGTTGGCTTTTTAGATTATTGTTTCATGAGAATCTGCATAGTCTGATTTCATGTTCTTTTTTGAAATCGATATCGCAAATATAGTTATCAACCTTTTTGATTAATAGAAAATATTTATGTTTAATTCTTTGTTCAACTTAAGATGTATTTTTACATGGAATCTGATGTAAAGAATTAAAATTTACTCATTTCCCTCTATGAATGTACAACATGCTTACGTTAAATAAATAAAATAAAATCCCCTAAACCCTACACACCAGCTCAGTGACTTCATTTTTATAAAACAAAGGATGACATGTTGCATGGTCTGGACTTCCTGTATACTTCCTCTCAGTGTATGCCAATATATTCCAACAGCCTACTGTTGTTAATCACTTTAGTTTTGTAGTACTTTGATATACTATGATGAAATGCCTTCAAATTGTTCTTTTAAAAGTTGTTAGTACATATTCCTTATACTAAGTAATGTTTTTCATAATGATCTCTTGATTCAAATATATCATATTAATTGATAGTATTAACCACCCACTATCCTCTCCTGTCCCTCTCCACTTCTTCTGGTTAGTTTTTACTGCCCATATAGTCTGCTTTTATGTCATATATATGAAATCTAGAGTTTTCATATGAACAAAAACATAGTATTTGTCTCACTATGTTTAACTTATTGTAATTACTTTGATGATCACCATCTCTACCTATATTCCCAAAAATGGCATAATTGCCTTTATTATGACTGAATAAAATTCCACTGTATATATATAGCTTATCTTTTTATTCATTCATTTCTTATGGACAACTAGGCTTTTGCTGTATTTTGGTTATTGTGAATGGTACGACAATGAAATGGGCATGTAGGAAGAACTAACATATTTACAAAATATATTTTGAAAATATAAAATGTTTTATTTCAGTTCACAATTTAAAGACAGTCTACCATGAATGGACATCAGGGCTGCAGGAGCTTAAACCAAATGGTCTCACTACACACACTGTCCAAGAAAAGAGCAGTGAATGGATGTTGTTGCTCAGCTCCCACTTGCCCATTTGTACAGTTCAAGATCCCAGTTAGGGAATGGATTTTACCATGGAAGGTGGATATTCACACCTCAATGACTATAGTCCAGAAGATACTCTACGAGCATGCCTAGAGGCTCGTTTCCCAGGTGATTCTAGATTCAGCCATGTTGACACTCACCATCAAAGATGAGAAGCCACTATAGAGTGTAACAAAGAAGGCTTTACCATACTTGAAAACATGAGAGCAAGGATGGGGGGGTGAGGGAGAGAGCACGAGCCTGAGAGCAGAAACAAGCACATAGGAGGAATGGTACAAGACACTAGGTTTAGTGACATGAGCCTGTGAATGCTTGTGTTCTGTTCACAGCTCTGTATTTCTGGCATTAAGATCATCAACACACATCTGTTAAAGGTATATGTCTTGATGAATTCTCGGGTCTTACTATTTACTAGACTCATGATAACATATTTTATGAATGAGTATACAGCAACATTAATCAAAAAGCTTACTGTTTAGAAAAGGTAGATTGACTAGAGGGATGACTGAGATTCATCACATCTGTAAAACACTGGAGTTCAGTTGTGTTTTGATGGAATAAAATTATTTTTGGTTTCAGCCTTTAGGTAAAATTTTTCTTTTCTTTCTCACTTTTCTGTGGTGGAATTATTATTTAAGAACCCTTTCTGTAGAAAACAATTGTGTCATGTGACTATATAATTAACCCAGATGGGAAGATTTTAGAAATATCTGAATTTATTTTTAAAGATGAGAATGTATTTCCTTAGTTAATATGATAACTCACGATATAGTTTAAAAATATGAATAGCAAGTGATGCTTTATGTAACAAAGTTTGATGAAGTCCTGTGTATTTATTGGGTTCCAGTTGGAAGGTGCATTCACATTCTTGTCAGTAAATAGCAAGAAATAATTTTCCTGAATATTTGCCTTTGCAGGACTCTCAAATTGTACATTTACACATTTACACGGCAAAAAAGTAAATATGGTAGTACTGAAAAGGAAAATTTCAAAACCAGATGAATTATCACTCATGTCTCCTAGTCTGTCGATTCCTATACATCACTTCTGAGGACACAAAAGCATTTACAGTGAACAGGAGAAGTGGCTGAGCCCAAAGAGAACTGCCGTGCGCTCACTAGAAGACAAACGTTTTCCTAAAACTGACTCCTTCAGCGCAACTTTTCTGTACTTGGTATCAGAATAATACTTCTGCTGTCGATGCTAACTATGTGTAGACATTTTCTTGTGAGAGAGAAAGGAAAACTATACTTATCTTTAAAAACCGAAACGGACAAAATTGTCCAGAGGGTGGACTTCACTCTCATATTTTTATTATTTAAAACTACTTTTATAGACCATCTGCATTGTATTGTGCTTTTAATAAACATGGAATATGAAAGGTGAAAAATGCCATTGTTCTGCCCTAAAGGAGTTTAAACATCAAAGGGGGACGGGATGTGCAGGATGAAGGTAAAACTCTTCATAAAAGACAAGAGTGGAGCTGTAAGACAGGAAGTGGTGTGGGAAGTACCACAAGGACAAAAACCAATCACCAAGACCCTGACACACGCCACAATTTCTTATATTTTCATTTATTTCATTATTTATTCCAATACGCGTCAATAATTTCCAGATTCAAATCAAATCAAATGCCATATCCATACATGTGAAACCACTCTCTGATTTAACTATGAAAACATACTCTGTGGTCTTTACACTTTGTTCGATTGCAGCTTTTAGTGTTCCTATTCCTGTTTTCTGCTTTTAGGGGCCTTCTAAAAAATGGCTTCTTCTCTCATACAATACGTCCCCACCACAGTTTCCCCTCCCTCCTCTCCTCCCAGCTCCTCCCCACCTCTCTTCTCCCCCAGATCCATTCCTCCTCTGTTTCCCTTCAGAAAAGAGCTGCCCTCCATGAGACAACAACCAAACACAACAAAACATGAAGCAACAAGACAAGGCAAAAGCCCTCATACCGAGGCTGGACAAGGCAACTCAATAGCAGGAAAAGAGTCCCAAGAATAGGCAAAAGAGTCAGAGACAACCTGCTCCCAGTGTTAGGAGGCCCACAAAACCACCAGGTAGGCACAACATCTACACATCTACACAGAGGACTTGGTGCAGGTCCATGTAGGTCCCATGCTTGCTGCTTCAGTCTCTATGAGCCTGCTTAGTTGACTTGGAGGGCCATGTTCTCTTGTTGTTTTCCATTCCCTCTGACTCCCATAATCTTTCCTCCTCCTCTTCTGTCGGGGTTCTGAGCTCTGAGGGGAGGGACCTGACGGAGACTCTTTCTGTGTATAATGTCTGGCTGTGGGTCTCTACACCCACTCCCATCTGATGCTGGAGGAAGCCTCTCTGATAACTACAGGATAAGGCACTGGTCTATAAGTATAGCAGAATATCCATAGGAATCATTTCATTTAATTTTTTTCTATTCTAGGTCTCTGGGCTATCCAGTCTCCAGTGCCTGGCCATCCAAGCAGTGTTGGTCATGGGCTCCCTCTCGTGGCAAGGTCCTCAAGTTAAAGCAGACACTAGTTGACCACTCCCACCATTGGCTCAGCACATGTTGCAAGCAGGACAGACTGTATAGATAAAGAGTTTTGTAGGGAGATTGGTGTCCAGATTTATCTTCCTATAGCCTACAAAGTACCTTACCATGCCCAAGAGATTAGAATGTAGGGGTGAAGGCTCCATGCAGGCACTAGCTCAAGCTCTCTACATTTAGTGAACTGTATGGATGTTGTCCTCAGGAATGGGATCCTGCTGTCAGTTTCAGAGAGCAATTCCCTGCCCCAACATAGGCTTGAATTATTTGGGGATCTCCACAGGACCCATCTCAGCCAACAACACAACCAAATGTAACCCAGTCCCACCAACGGAAGTCTTGCCTGACAAGAAAAGATGGCCAGTTCAGACTGCTTATCCTCCATTACTAGGAGTCCTCACTAGGGTCACCCTCATAGATTCCAGGAATTTTTCATTTTACTAGGTTTATTTTTTAGTGGTAGATAGGTATTACAAATCTGCCTATTCCACGGTCCTTTAGCACAGTCTCAGATGACATGTTCCTGGGAAGATATGAACAGACACCTACTTAACCCCACAGAGGGAGTATTATCAGGTAAGGACAGCAGAAAGACCATTAAGTGGGTGTCTAACTTAAATAAAATTAGAGAGCTCTTGGTTATAGACATAATATGTATCATTTCTGTACAGTTAGTGTTATCATGCTATACTGGTCATTGCTGTGGCTCATCAGTTTCATAGCTGGGTGGAGCTTTTGGTTGCTCCCCTCTTTTGGAGGCTTTCCTGGCACCTTCTGGGAGCACAAAAGCTAGTCCTCAGAGAGGAGGCATTCAAGTCCGAATCAGATAAGGGCCCTTCTAAGTGCACAGTGTCTTCAGTACTTGATGAATCTTAATGAGCCTCCTTCAGTAACATCATGAGTCTCAATGAAGTTCCCTTCAGGACGGAATATATCAAACATAACTCAGAGGATATTGCTACATAACAGAGTAGTACTCAGAATCAATGAACTATGGATTCTCTCCTACTGTCACTCTTCACCATTCCTTTGAAGGAACACTCAACAGTTCTTTGATAAAACCTCTCAATTGATTGTAGGAAAAGTATATTGCTCTCTCCTATTTCTCCTTCTTCTACATCCCCTTCCAATTTATGAAGATACCACTGATGTTAATATGCTTACTTGCTGGATGACTATGGAATTATGAATTTATACACTTGATTACTTGAAACTAAAAGTATCAATTCTAAAAATATCTATAAGATAGGGAGCAGAGAGACTTCCAAATATGAATTTACAGCTTGAACATTTGAACTCACATTATGCTATGCTTTAATATGATAGCTATAAAAATTTACAGTCTTAATATTGTTGATGGATTCCACAAATAACTGATTTTGACATGTTGATAGCCTCTTCAGGACATGAAGTGGCAAATTTCACACTTTGTGATTTCAGAGATTAAGAATGTTTTGCTTATTTGATGTTAAAAGTGTGTAAATTGTTTATTTTATGGTACAATCTCAAGATAACTGAAAAAGTCTCAAATAAATCAGTAACTATCTAGGCTATCTGTACAAAATAAAAAATAAAATTATACTTACCTTTGTAGAAAAAGCTATATAAATACATACATATGGCTGCATGTCCATTTATGTCTATAATGTGTATGTGTGTGATTGATGTGCACATCTTAGTATAAATGTGAACTCTCGTGCTCTGAGTCACTTAGACTCAATCATTTTCACAGATTTTTATTGTTTCTTTTTTATTTCTTAAGATAGTTTATTATTTTAATAAGGGTAGATGAAATTCATTTAGTAATTATATAACCCTAGAACATTGATCTTATATGTTCTTCCAGAATGTGGAAATAAGAATTTTGGGTTCTATTATTCCCTCAAAACAAATCTGTGAGGGCTTCTCTTTTCATGCTTTATAGCTTTTTCCAGAATTTGTGACTGGAACACCATGTAAGACATCCTACTGAATTCAAAACCCCTGCATTAAGAACCTCAGGGCTGAATCATTCTTTGTAGTTTGTAGTATCCCTGTGCACATGGGATTGTTATCAACTAGATACCAATAACCTCACAGCTACAGCCATTGATAAATTCCTCCAGACATCACCAATGTACAACCCAGATCTTTTTGCTGCAGTGAGTGATCAGCTTGACAATTTAATGAAGTTGGTACCTCCTGTGGGATGTCTTTCTAGATGCTGTAAATATGTGTTGCTCTGATTGGTTGATAAATAAAGCTGCATTGGCCTATGTCAGGGCAGGATGGAGCCAGGCAAGAAAATCCAAGAGAAGTAGTGAAAGGAGCAAGGGGAGGAAGGGGAGATGCCAGCCTCAACACAAGGAGCAGCAAGATGCCAACAGACTGATAATGCCACAGCCACGTGGTGACTTATAGATTAATAGAAATGGGTTAAGCTCTAAGAGCTAGCTAGCAAGAAGCTTGAGCCATAGGGCATCCAGTTCCTAATTAATATAAGCCTCTGTGTGTTTACTTGGGTCTGAATGGCTGTGGGACCAGGCAGGACACAGGAAAACTTCCAACTCTGGGTACCTGCCATGAAATTACCCTGGGAAAGTCATCAAGACTCTTGTCTTCAATAACGAGTCTGTTACGTTTAATGAATGCATTTTACTATGGAAGTGACAATAAAAATGTAGATATCATAACAAAGACACACATTAATGTGAAATCCATATTTATACTTCCTAAAACAAAAGGGATATATCAAATTGATGTTTAATGAATTCTAAACAAATAATTCAAGTCAAATAATAAATTTTTTCCTGAAATATATGTGATGTAAAGATGCTTCCATTCAAGCCCTCAGGCCCCATAATTCTAAGATACTGCACAAGGCTGGCTTCCTGCCCTATTAGAGAGGGTGATGACAGCAGAGAATTTCATTGCTGTAGCTGCCCTTATTTCACAGTTGAAGACAAGAGTCGCGTGCACTCAGATCACTTAGGCTGCATGTAGACGCCACATGGTCCAGCCTGAAGGAATTCCATATTTCTGGCCCATCATCCAGGCTACTAAAGTCCCCTTCACATCTGACTTCTAGCATGGCTGGCAGCCTCTGAATTAAGTTAACAAATCAATTTCAAGCTACAAATGCTTTTGGTAACTAGAACAAACCTCTGCCAGTTGACCGGCTCTGTGATGTGCCACAACATGACAGGCATGGTGATGTTGCCATCGGTGAGACAGGAAAGAGTTCACAGCGTTGAAACCCTGCTTAACTCTAATCACACCTGAGGAAATTTCTCTTCTGTGCATTATTCTAGTTCTTCTGATCTGGAATATTCAAACAGTAAGCAAGCAAAACAACCAAAATCCTCCTTCTTCCAAAAATATTTAAGCTTCCATGCTCTCTGTTCAGAAAAAAAATAACTAAATAGCTCTGTTTGAGTTGGTGACTTCCCCCTTAAATATACCTTGTGACATAATCATTACCATTCTTATTTCTTAAGTAAGAAATCCAAGCACTGTCCTCCAAAATATCCTTCCTTCCTTCCCCCATCAGTCAGTGCAAGAGTCCAACAGCCATCAAGAACTTCCCATTCCAATATTTAAATATTTACAAAATCTGTCTCATCCCTTTGTCTATACCGCTATTCCTTTCTTGGTCTTCTATCATAATCATCTTGACAATTATATTATTCTCTGTTATTGGTTGGTGTCTAGTTGGCTTTCCAACGCCATCATAAACACCACAACCCAAAACAGCTTGGGGAGGTTCCAGCACACAGTCCATTATGAAGGGCAGTCAGGGCAGGAACTCAAAGCAGGAACTGAAGCAGAGGCCATGAAGGTACACTGCCCACTGGCTTGGTTTCCGTCATTGGCTCAGCCTGCTTTCTTATACAACCCAGGATCATCTTCCCCAGTTGTGGCACTGCACCTAATGGTCTGGGCCCTCCCACATCAGTCAGGAATCAAGAAAACGTCACATAGACGTGCCTACAGACAGTCTGAATGAAACAAGTGCTCAGTTAAGGTTCTCTTTCCCTAGTTGACAAAAAACTAACCAGCACTCTTAGCTATACACCATCCATCTACTAGTCTGTGCTCTAAATAAGAGCCATGTTTTAATTCTGATGAAGTGGATGAAGTGGTGTCAGTGAAGCTCAAGACTTGTCAAGCGAGAAACTGAAGGAGACCAGGTTCTTTTATCTCCATACTCCAATGGAATGTCCACAAAACCACTAAGTAGCTGCTGAGTGAAAGCCTTTTTGGAGCATCTACACTGTGTGATGGCTTTTCAGCAGAGGACAAGTTCTTACCTAGAGTCTTCTCCCAGGCATGAGCTATGTGTGTGAAAGAATTGTATATGCAAGAGCTGTGTGCTTGCAAGAGCTTGTGCATGTATGCAAGAGTGGTATGTCTGTAAGAGCTGTGTGTGAGAGAGCTGTGTTGCAAGAGTTTAGTGTGTGTGCAAGAGCTGTGTATATGCAAGAGCTGTGTGCAAGAGTTGTGTTTGTGTATATGTATGCCAAAGCTGTGTGTGAAAGATCTGTGTGTGTAAAAGAGCTATGTGTATACAACAGCTGTGTGTAAGAGCTGTGTTTTTGTGTATGTATGCAAACACTGTGTGTATACAAGAGCTATGTCTATGAAAGAGCTGTTTGTGTGAAAGAGTTGTGTGTGTGTTTGTGTGTGTGTGTGTGTGTGTGTGTGTGTTTAGATGCTAGCTTTGTTCACGTGGTCCATATTCCAAGGAGACAGTCTTGGAGAAACAAATGAGAAATAGCCACAGAATCCATGCAACAATGTGTTTTACATAACTGAATTTTTCTTCTTATTCTTCAAAACTGCATCCACTGAACCTGTAGGTCTGAGAACATGCCTGGCATAATGGAAGAATATAAGTAAACTGAGTCCTGAGACCCAGAATCCATTTCAGATAATGATTATCTGCTCTTAGCTGTTTAATCTCTAAGTAAGAATTATACCCCTACTTAGAGATCTAAGGAAATGTCAGAATCCAAATAAGCACCACCTGAATATGATAAAAAATTATGGTTATTTTTCACTCTCTTAGAATTTGTTATAAACTGTGTGAGTTTTGAAATAGACAGTTTGATTTTGGATTCCAGAGTCAAATCTCAAGTCAGGAGCATTTCCTAATATTTTCAGCGTACTTTCCAATTCAATATATCATTTAACCCCATAAAAATAGCAGTAGTATACACTTTTAATCTTTTCAATCACATGAAAATCAAACATGAAAATGGACTAGCACATAGCTGTTATATCATTTTATTCAGTTCCTATTGAATAAAGTGGTAAGAAATGACCAATACTGAAAAATACTCTTTTGACAAAAACATCTGAGAGGCATTACGAGTAGAAATGGTTTATCCCAAATGGAAAATAGAATCATTTTCCATTTTTTTCTGCTGACACAGTTACCTCAAATTACCACTTCGTGGAAGCAAGTCTTGGAAATGCTGAGTTTTACAGAAAAGGCCTTTAACTACAAAGGCATCATCCAGGGTCAAACACAGAATGTACAACATTCCCCTTGGAGCTGTGCAAATCATATCAGCTAAAGTTTTAATCCAAGAAGTTGAAAATCTTCCCAACCAGTTCTTTAATGCTTGAGGCAGTTCTGCACTTTGATTGACTGTACTGATAGTCTGCTCTCTCTCTTCTGTGTAGAAAGATGTGCAATGGGGAACGTTCGGAGCCACCGCTACCTTTCCTTACACATATGCTAAGTATATTAATACTCATATTTCACTTAAGGTGCATTGCCTGAAATTAACTGAGTTAGAGATTCCATTATGGCATGTTTTGGCAGAGTTAGATACTGCACTGTATCATTGTTTTGAATTTCTCCAATACATTCAGCATGCATTTCTGCTTATTTCTAGACATTTATGATAGTCTCTTTTTTCCAAAAAACCATGTCAGTATATTCTGTTATGTATGTATACTCTTGCATTAGAAATAATTTTTGATAACCTGAAAGTCAGGAAGCTGAATGTAAGAAAACTTGCCTTTTAATTACTTCCTTCTGGCCCTGAACCCAAATCAGAATAATTTTTTTCCTACTTACTAAGTCTATTTAATGTATCAGAGAGAGTGAAAGAACTGAAAGTGTCACAAAGATTAGAGAATACTTTGCAGATCTAAAACAGTATTTTTAATCAATATTTATTCTGTAGAGTGAAGGTGGAATTATAGGCAGCTTCCCGGATGAGCAGATGAAATTATAGGGCAGAGAACGAGTGATTTACTTATAATAAGACAAACATCGCTGTGTGTCATGGTTACCATGACTAGGATGGTTGATCCCAGTGAAGTTTTAACCCAACAGGACGCAGACTGGCGTTGCCTTGTGTCTGTCACTACGCATCTATGTATACTGTCTACTTAGCTTCTCATTTGAACCATATTAAACACTTGTCTGATAACCATTTGGCTCTTGGTGGTGTATAGATGCAGAAATGAATTGGGGCAATGAAGAAAAAAGAAGGCGGCTCTTCTAAAACTGTCTTCATAGAGCAGAAATATTCTAAAGATACAGACAGCACAGAAGTATGAGAAGATTCCCCCTTCTCCTAACCTCGGCCTGCTTAGGGACAGGTTCTCAACGCCGTCCCAGTATCCTGATCATTATCCTCATGGTTGCCCTGTTAATGACCTCCAAGAAACTGGAAACTGGATAGCAGAGTCCTGTGTTTATCCATCCAGGTTTGCACTGTCCAGACTGACATTTCTTCACACGCATTTTTAACTTTCTACATTAGAAGATAAGTACTGCCATCAGTAATATAACTCTTTAACCACATACGCTATAACATACAAGAGTCTGACTTCTTAGCAAACTGCTATGGATGTACAGTCTTTTTAATCATCATTCAGTATGTCCTACTGACTGAACTCTAGATAAAATATATTGCAGTTATCATTCCTTCATAGCAATCTCTAGAACAACGTGTTTCATTTTAATCTATACTTCTCAATTTCCTGCGCTTAGTTTCATTTTAATGTAAAACAGCCTCTTTGTCTTCACATTCTGTTTTGATTCTCTCTAATATAGGAAAACAAAAATCATTGGGAGGTTAGTTAGGAAAAAATTATTTTGTCTCAGCATAGTCACAAATAATTAGGCAGCTGAGTAAATCCACCATGTGATCTGTGGCAGCCTTGGCCTGAAAGCACAAGTCACCTGGAAGTTCTGTCAGTCAGGGTTCAGGGTCAACGCTGCTACAGGTATAAATGTGGTTCCCTCAACCTCATGTGCAAAACCCAAGGTCCTGAAGGACTGGTGTTTACAGACACCTTCCAGGAACATTAGGCTCATAAGAGCAAAGTCTTCATAAGTAGATTGCATGTGATTCAAGGAGAAACAACGGTCTGAAAATCAAAAAGTGTCCTCGGGAGACCCCACATCTGCCAGTGTCTTTTATCTTGGAATTTCCAGCTCAGGCTAATGAGAAATGAATGTCTACTCTTCAAGCCATCAAGTCTACTATGCGCTGTGATGACAATCCAAGACGTCCAAGAAAAATAAGAATAAAATTCCTCAAGCCCATCATCTGCACAATGATAACTTTCAAACCAGAGTGACATCACAGATTCCTGTCACTTTTAATTTCTCATGGGTAGAATGAAAATATTGAGGCATATTGAGTATTCAAAGAGAATAAATGTGCAATGAATTTTGGTAACTCTGTACTCTATACTGTAATCCAAAACAAGAATTAACATTTTTTTTATAATTAGTCTACAAAACTTAGCAGAGGCAATTATTTCTCATGTGTATTGCCAGAGATTTTTAACCTCTAAGTAGGGTTTAATAATGTTGAGTCTTTTGTTTGTTGTTTGTTTGTTTTCCTCAGTTTTTAAATCAACACAGTGACACATTATTTTATGTTTCAAGATCAGTATTTGGGGATTTTCTTCAAAATTGCTAAGCAGTGGTCCAGTGCATGGATATGTCAAAATTTCATGTCATCTTATTCTACCAAAGAGCAGTTGGCTCTCTTCCAGTTTCATGTTTATTGTTAAGGAGCTTGCTGACAATGTTGTTGCACATGTCATTTTGTGGACATAGGTTTTCATTTATCCTCAGACTAGGAATTCTTCTAGGAAGGCAGTATCCCTGGGAAGTTATCACTCAAAGTAGGGTTCTCTAAGTCATTATTCCTCTGGGAGTAGATTTGGTCAAGTCATTGAGTAGATGCTGCCATGAGTGTGACATGTTATATTGACAATGAAATCTTTCATGTGGTATTTTATCAAAGTGCATAAATATGTAACCTAGATAACATGTGATCTATATGATATAGACTTTTTAGAAAACTACAAACTATTATTTTAAATGCCCCATACACTACCATTTCTCGAAACTGGTATGAATTTATTGATCAAACAGCATTTTTACAGACTTTGATGAATTCATGTTAGTACTTGTTAAGTCTTACCTTAAAAAAAATCACTGCTTAATTTAAAGTAACAACAATGCTCAGCTAAATCCTTCCTTAAATTGCTGTATAATTATTTCACAACTATTGGTATAGAGGACAAAGTTAATCTTCTTTTCATGTGGATACCTATATGTTAGACTGTTGTTTGTTAAAATGCTTTCATTCCCCATTTAATTTGTCTTGGAACCTAGTCATGTATATATATTTGTGCACCTCAATTCTATTCTTCTCAATTCTATTTTTCCTTTATGAATATGCCTATTCTTAGGCAACTTCCAAACATCCTTGCTGTTGTGGTTTTGGGCATCATGAAATCAGAATCCAGGCATACAAAAGACTTTTAAATATTTTAAAATACTGTTTAGACTTTTCACATTTAGGTGCACATTTTACAATAAATTAGACAATGTCTTTAAATATGTAACCACTGTGATTTGAGATGGTATTAAATATAAATATTAACTTGGAAAAAAATGGAGCTCTTAATAATATGGAGTTCAGCAATTTCTGTTCAGTCTGGATTCATTTATTTAGGACCGTGTGTGTGTGTGTGTGTGTGTGTGTGTGTGTGTGTGTGTGTGTGTGTGTGTGCAGGCACATGTGCAGATTAATTTGCACATGAATCTGGAGATTAGAGGGAAGTCTTAGGTTTTGGCCCTCAGTGTAGCAAGCTTTCTTGTCAGACTATCTTTGGATTGCCAGTCCCCAAATAATGACACGGAGACTATTATGGGTTATGTAAGCTTAGTCTTTGGTTTAGGCTTGTTTCCAACTAGCTCTTATAACTCAATTAACCCATAATTTTTAATCTAGATCTGCCATGTGGCTCAGTTACCTCTCCTCATGACAACTTACTCCAAGTCTGCTGGCAAAATTTGCTTACCTATATTCATCCTCTCAATTTATCTCTCTGCCTGAAATCCCACCTATCCTCTCCTGCCTATCTATTGGCCGTTCAGCTTTTTATTAAACCAATCAGAAGGCACCTTAGGCAGAGAAACATCTTTACAAGTGTACAAAAATATTATCTCACATTTCCCCTTTTTGTCTAAAAAGAAAGGAAGGGGTTTAACTTTAACAGTAATGTTATATATAATAAGAACAATTATCAGGTAAGAATTACATTTATACTCACAATGTCCAGTCCATATGTATTTGGTAAATTCATAAGAAGTACTGTATTATCCATCTTATCTTAGTGAGTCTAAAGTTTTATACCTAAATTACTTTCTATCATTAACTTGTATTACCATCCAAAAAATATCATTTTAGACCTTAAAACATCTATTTAGATTTTTAAAAAAAACTAAAGCTTTTATGTTTTTCAACGTTATAAACTTTACATCTCTTATGTAAGTTTCTTTTCTGAATCTGGTAACAAGGAAAACTGTAAAACTAGAACTATCTATTCTTCAACACCATCAGAGACCCAAGAAGAATATAATATTACCTGAATAAACAAGAAATGCAGAGCAAGCAATTTCCAAAACTATAGAAATGACAGAAACATCTGACTGCTTGGACACTCACCCAAGGTTCCTCTGCAATATACAACATCCTTCTTTGGCCTACAGCCATAGACTATCTGACAGACTTTTCCATGAATCAGGAATTTTGAAGAACTCTCCTACCTGTCCTGGCAAAGTTCAGCAGTTGCTTTCTTTTGTGTCCTGCTTGTGCAATTTGGACAGCATACTGTCAGCAGTCAAGGAAAGGCAGCCTCTTTGCCCAGTGGCTATCTTTTTCACAAAGAAAAGAAACCTCATGTGGAGGTTCTTTGGCGCCCATCATCCTTTCTTGAAGTAGATTGGTGCTATCAGGAGCAGACATGTCTCACTGTCATGAAAAGCCTTATGTTATTAAAACATCTTAAATGCCATATTCTGTAGGTCTCTAAAGCGCTTGAAGACCATTTAGCCATATCTTTGTTTGACCTTGAAAACATAGCTACAGGACTACAAGTTTGATTGTTGCAGTTGACTAACTACTAATCTGCGTTTTTATTATCCTAAATAGTTTTCAAAGATTAGAACTTTAAATTACATTTTAAATGAGCTGTATAGGTATAATACCTTAACAAAAATAACCTTAAGTTTGTGTCAGTACACAAAAATCCATACCAATGTAAAATATTTAAGACTAGTAGTTGCTTTTTCAGTTTAATAGTAGATCCAATAACCTACCCGTTTATCCTGTCATTCCTATGATATATATCCCCTTTTCTTCTTCTTAGAATGATATTGCTGAATCTAACCTCCTTTGCTTAGTGTTTTTTTTCCTGATCATGACCAATAACAACTTGCAACTAACCCTCCCCCCCAAAATGGCAACATCCATAGCCCACCAAATGACCAAAAACCACCTATCCAGCTTCTTGGGAATGTGGACATTATGTTCTCTAGACTGTTTCCTGTTGTATAGGGGCAAGAGAATATTTAGGGGACCCTGAGAAAATTGGGATAATGGTCAAGTCCATGGAGAGCTAGCTGCATTATTTTTTATTTAGTCTCTGTGTGATGGGAAAGTGTACAGCTTATCTGAAGTCCTGGCTAGAGTAGTCTGTGAGGCTGCACCATCTCAGCCAACAGTTTTGAAGGTGTTCTGGATACAGAATTTTGAGAAAACAGTAACAGAGGCATTCTGAGATGCTGGATCACCTGGGCTATTGGTTTTCATTGATATCTGATCCTTTTTTTCCTTTGAAAACACACAAACTTTTAGAGGTAACATACTTATTAGCATTAACATAAGTATGGAATGTGGAATGTGCACAAGTCAGCTAAAGATGATTTTTCATTCTGTTTTTGAGCAGGTAAAAGGCATCTCTCAACTTAATAAGTCCATTCGGACTGCATAACCAAACTACAATATAAATCTCTACCCATGCCATATGAAAGGATGCTGTGTAATAATAAGTCATGAGGACTCTGTAGCCAACAAGGTTTATCATGTCTCATCCAGTCTCAAAGCTGTTCCCATGTTGAGGGATCAACATATAAGTTACTAGTCTTGTAGTTTTTTTGTTTGGATTTGGTTTTGGATTTTGTTTGTTTGTTTGGTGTCTTCACTTATGTTTGCATCCAAGATTTTCAGGAAGTCTCCCCAAATCAAATCTGATCTTTTAATTTTGAAGAAATCCATAGCTTTTTGCTTCCTGTAGAAACAAAGGCATAACCTCTCCCCCAGTGCAATGTATTTTCTGACTTCCATTCTGAAGTTAAGACAATCTTAAAATATATGTTGGTTTAATTTACTAGTTTTTTCTACATCCAATGTCTCTCAGCAGCATTTGCCATTCACTCATCAGCATTCAAAAAATTTAAAGTCAACAAAACAACATACAGAATCCAGGGGCCCAGTGTATTTCCTATGTTTGGGAGGCTTTATTATTATTATTATTATTATTATTATTATTATTATTATTATTTACTTTACTCTTTCTTTAAAGACTTTACTTTTATTATTTGTAAACTTTTTTCCCCTATAACTGTCTGCACCCATTTTCTTTTCTTTCTTCAGCATCTAACTACACTTTTCACCAATTTGTACCTGTTTAGAGGTATAGATTTTTTTGGTTGGGACCTGACTTTTGTGCATCTGCATTCTTCTCTGACTGCATAAGCCAAGGCTTAAATAACTAGGACACCCACCACGAGGCTCCACTTAGCACATGCAACTAGCAGCTGGCTATGCCCACTTCAGGTCCAGAGGCAGAGGCAAGAGCCATGCCTAAGGGTCCCAGCTATGCCTAAATGTCCCAGTTTCTGGGAAGTTGTTGTGCCTGCTTTCCAGAGCAACACCAAATGAAGTTGTACTTTCTCTTGGGACCACCAGCCTGCAAATAACAACACAGAGACTTCTTATTAATTATGAAACCTTGGCCTTTAGCTTAGACTTGTTTCCAACTTGCTCTTATAAATTAATTAACCCATATTTTTTTCATCTATGTTCTGCTACAAAGACTAGTTACCTCTCCTCAGTATGGCACATCTGACTTTCTCTGAGTCTGCTGGTGAAATTCAGGTGTCTAGATTCCTCCTCTCAGTTTCTCCCTGTGCCTGAAAGTCTCACCTATTCTCTCCTGCCCAGCTAATAGCCATTAAGCTTTTTATTAAACCAATCAGAAGGCACCTAAGGCAGAGACATATCTTTAAAGTGTAAAAAAAAAAGATTATCTTTCAACACCTCAGGAGCTGTATACTTTGTATTTCTTGCCAGAGTTTCACAATGGATATGGGGTTTAGCAATTAGCCTAAGCTGGATGGCCAGTGAGATCCAGGGAGCCTCCTGTTACTACCAACTCAGCAATGCAACTACAAATTTGTGCCACTATAAGTCTACTTTAGTGTATTTTCTTGGGATCAAACTCAGGCCCCATGCTTGTGTCCTGAGCACTTTACCAACTAATATAGGTCTCCAGTCTAGTTAGACATGATTATCATAGCAGTGTTTTAATTGTTTGTACTCTAATACATAGATCTTTTTCCATATTTTATACTTATTTACTTTATGTGTTAGATTTAAATTTCTGTTTCTAAGTATTTACTTTTAATATACAAAATTGTTGTTCAAATGAACATGGTGCCCCTAGGCCTATAGGGAGTGGCACTATTAGGAGGTGTGGCCTTGTTGGAGTAGGTGTGGCTTTGAGGAGGAAGTATGTCACTGAGAGTGGGCTTTGAGGTCTCAGATGCTGAAGTCAGGCCCAGTGTCTCACTCTCTCTTCCTGCTGCTTGCTGATCCAGATGTAGAACTCTCGACTTCTTCTCTACCATCATGTCTGTGTGCACACCATCATGCTTCCTGACATAATGACAGTTGACTAAATCTCTGAACTGTAAGCCAGCCCCAATTAAATGTTTTCCTTTCTAAAAGTTGACATGATCATGGTGTCTCTTCACCGTGATAGAAAACCTAAGATAAACATTTCACAGTCTGCATCATTGATTGAGCTAAATAACTCTCTTGATTGTGTATAACTCTCACTTTGGGATAAAACCTCCAGGTGATGTTTGTTCAGATTACCAGTGGAAATCACTGAGCACCCAAAGAGGGAGAAAAACTGTAGCAGCACACCTCACTGTAACAGTCCCATCATGCATCAGGACAGTTGTAGAAATGATAAACACCACAGATCAGTGAAATGCAATCCAGCTGTTGAAAAAAATGTATGTTTTCCAATATTTCTCTCTTTAATATAGTTTATTAAAATATAAGCTTATTTTTATTGATTTATGTGTTTTATAACCTGTGTATAAAATTCTAAAAGTTTAAAAACATGGATAAAAGAGGTATTGAGAACTGCCTTGTAGCTCAATTCTAAAACTCCAAAGAGTGACTGAAGGAAAAGTGCTGTTCCTAGGAAACTGTGGGTTATGGAACAAAATTTCTAGTTCCAGGTATGAGATACTTCCATGGGAATGGGTCATGAAAAGTTCCCCTGTCCCAAACAATATATACTTTTGTCAATCCTTTTGACTATTTACCACAACTAGAGGATGAGACCATACTACATATATACCACTTGCCTTAGATGGAAGATGTAGAGAAAATAGGCTGGCACTGAGTAGGTAACTCCTCCATGCTGGTGAGCATTCAAACCACTGAGAGGGCTGAGCTGTCTTCCTGAGGAGGAAAAACCTCATTTGTCTTGCCCAAATATGAACTTCGTGAACCAGAAATGTACCCTTCCAGGCAACATATTCCCTCAATATTGAATATTATGATCCCCTTACTAGCTCCATTACTAGTTGTGTGATTCTTACCACGGTAGTTCTTATTTATTTATATAGAGTATTTTATACAACATTCCCTTATTTGTGAATCATACATTTACTTCTTTAAATTCCATGCCTTTCATTTCTACTTTCTGGTTAGGAATCCCAGCAGAATATTTAACAGAAGTACTGGGAAAAGAACACTTACCCTGTGTCCCAGCATAAGTATCTTCCCATCTCTTACCTCCCACTTGCTGCTTTCTGGGAGAGATGTAATGTGTCTTTGCTTTTGCAACCTGCACCTAGTGGTGGCACTGCCAATTTCCTGAATATGGAAGGATTCCTCTGGATGCTGAAGCTTGTACACTAGCCTTTGAGTTGCTCTCCCTCTAACGAAGGCCTCTGGGCTCTGAGATTTCTCCTAGGCCTGGGATCTGCACCCAGCCTTTAGTAGTGCCACCTTCCTCTTCTAGAAACTTCAGAGTTCTCCAGATAAAATGAAACTTTGCTCTATTTCTTTTTTATTGAAAATAGATTCTTCTCTCTGACCTCCCTACCACAGTTTACTCTCCCTCTGTTCCTCCAAGCTCTCCCCTACCTCCCCTCTCCCCTAGACCCACTCCCCCTCCATTTCCCTTAAGGAAAGAGCAGGCCTCCAAGAGACGACAGCCAAAAAGGACAAAAGGAGATACAATAAGACAAGGCAAAAGCCCTCATATCAAGGCTGGACAAGGCAACCCAATTGGAGGAAATGAGTCTGAAGAGCAGGCAAAAGAGACAGAGATACACCTGCTCCCAGTGTTAGGAGTCCCACATGAGCTAACAGCCAGAGCATATGCACACAGGATCCTGACACCATACCTATTTGTCTTTTAACTTTACTTTCAAAACTTCTAAGCAAGATATATGTTATGTTCTCCTTCCCTAACCTCAGTCTTAACAGCCAGTGCATTGTAGGTAAGGATGTCCTATGAACCACAGAGGAGCTTTCTCTCAGCAATCAAACTGGTCTCTGTCTGTCTTCACTCTCTCTTGCTGTATTGTTCAAAGGCCCAAAGGGAATCACAGACAAGTGGAAGCAGTTTCCTCTATACTTAGGGTTCCTCAGGAATTTCTCCACCAAGCCATTCACACATAGCTGTTAAGAGTTTGACTCCTTTCTCCTCATTCCTGTCTATAGTGGGTTTTTCTTGTTCTTACTGATCTACAATGAAAAGGGCAGAGTTAAGTTCCCTGCCTCAGAAAAGCACTCATTACTTCCAGTAATTTAGTTCATTTGAATCCTTTGTTTAATCAGCTCTCTGCCGTACTTAACAACAGCATGGCTTGTTGGTTTACCCATCTTTCTCCTGTTACATGATAACGGAAAAGAACAATCCTGTAACTTTTTAGTGTCTGACCTGAACAATAGTTTTAATTGATTCATTCAACTTCTGAGCATATTCAAATAGGATTTGAGAAAGCACTCACTGTTTCTTTGGAGTTTCAGAGGACCTTGAAACAAAAACAGGGACATGGGAAGTAGTTAAAAATCACATCATTCATTAGTTTCTATATGCAAGCTTATGATCCCCAAAATAGGTACTGCCCAGAACTGAAACACACCTTAGTATTTTGCTTAAGAAGAACATCTTCAAAGTTGGAAGAGTTTCTACGCTACTATGATTTAATAACTGTGTGTCACTAGTTAACAATAACACAATCCATATATGCCCTGTAGAATGTTAAATGGTTGACATTTCAAGAAATGATTAATCCTTGGTTCTTCTTTTATATTTTGATGTGTACACTACAAGTGCCAATCCTTTGGGGAAATTCCAGGTTTGTTATCCATGAACTACAGAGGTCAAATCCAACAGCTAACATCGAAATAGAGTTCCAGAGAAAGATAGCTAAAATACTAGGATACTGGTTTATGAGATTTCTTTTCTGGGTAATTTCATATGTGATATCTTTGCTCATTATGGGATCTCAACCTTACACAAAAAACTATAGGCAACAAAGTATTACTGAGAGAGAGGAAAGTAGCCTCCCCTTCCCAGGGCTGAGCCCCCAACTGGTTACCTAATACAAAGTGTTCAGCCCTGAAACCATATTCAGAGAAACAAACAAAGGGAAAAATAGACTCAGCAGGTTAAGTTCACATGTTTTTGCGTATGTTTGTGCATGTAACAATAATATCAAAGAAAAAGCAGCTGTCAATTTAGGAATGAGGAAGGGACCATCAAGGGGTTTGGAGGGAGAGTGCATGGGAAGGATTGGAGGAAGGGAGGAGAAAGGTGGATCTTTTCATTTAAAATGTATTTTAAAAAGGAACCCTAAATACAGTGTAAGCTATCGCCGTGCCCTAAAGTATGGTGATGTATAGTGGTATTTTATTTGTACTGAAATGTGATTTTATTTGTATGTTAATAAATAAAGTTGCCCAGGGGTCAGAGCTATTAGCAAGCCATAGCAAAAGCCAGGGCAGTGGTGGTGTATGCCTTTAATCCCAGCACTTGGTAGGCAGAGCTAGGTAGATCTCTGTGTGTTCAAGGATTCAGCCAGCATTGGAGACAACACGCTCCAATGTGAGTCTGAAGGTCTGTACAGACAGGCAGTGACGAGGCAGTCACATGGTTGGGTTTACAACCAATGAGAAGTCAGAACAGAAAGTCTATTTAAAGACAAACAGACAGGAAGTAGCTCTCTTTTGGAGAGGTCTCTTGGCTAAAGAGGCTAGCTGCAGCAGGCAGGTAAGGCTCTTAGCTCTGACCTCTTGGGCTTTTATCTTTACATTGGCTCTGTGTTTCTTATTTAATAAGACGGTTGGTTGCATCTACAGTGATGGGGAAAAAATGGGAGGGCAGAGGTTGAACATTTGCCCTTCTTTCTGAGAACAGGAGAAAGACAGAGAATAAGGCACAGGACAGACACACAGATGGTGTTAGCGAATAAACCTGCAGTGTAGAAATGGTTTGTAGTCAGTGCTGCTCTATTTAGGGTATCTGCCATGCTTCCCAATATCACCACGCCACTGTTGTACAAAAGCAAAAGCAAACCAACCTGTCAGGCTCCCTCCCTCCCTCCCTCCTTCTCCAACGCTTCTCTACTCAGTGTGTGTGTGTGTGTGTGTGTGTGTGTGTGTGTGTGTGTGAGAGAGAGAGAGAGAGAGAGAGCGAGAGAGAGAGAGAGAGTTTCTTCAAAATAAAATGAGATAAACAAGAGTCTGTACAGTCTGTCAGCATATTTTTATGCTATTATGCAGTAGTTGCTATAGGCAAGACTTTTCAAGCTGCCATAAACTATAATTCATCATTAGGCAGACCTCAAAGGCACCTGTAGTAGAGGTTAAGATGGAAGTTATTTCTCAGTCTGCCCTCACTCTGAGTGTCTAGATTTGCTCAGGACAGTTACATACTTACACTGTAGAACACATAAACACAAATAGTGGTCACACAAGTATCAGTGCCCATTGACTAGAGCATCAGAAGACACCATGGATGAGCACCTGTATCCTGCTCTGTGATGTAGATATTTGAGCCTGTCTAGGCCTCTTCCTATAAACACTGACTTCATTATAGGAATAAAAGCATGGAGCAATGGTCCCTGAGATACTGAAAAATGTCATCAAAATATGTATGAAATACAACTAAGATTAATCATCTATAGTTTTTTTCCCTGGAAAGATTAACTTATTTTTTCTGTAAATGAGTTATATTTTGCCCTTTGAATTCTGATTGTGTGTTTTATGGAAAACATATTATGTATTTATATACTTAATATAATTATAAATACATATGAGATGCATTATTCCATAGATCCTATTGATGTCATTTTGTGGCATATATACATGATATCTGAATGATTATTGCATGCTACCTCTATTCAAAGTAAATATATGAAATAAGCATATAACATGTGAATACACTTTTTAATTGCCTGTGTATATGCACTGTGATCCTAATTAGTCTTTTGGGTGCCATGTATACTACTTTATTTATTCAGATATGACAAAAATAAGACTTGTAGATTTGATTTAAAACTAAAGCCAACTGGGGCACAGTCTGATACATACTGTCCCCCATCAGTGAGTGGAGTAATTACCAGCTCACAAAGAAATCAGCTACAGTTCTATAAACGTCTGTCCTTGTCATTACTATGAGATCTAAAAAAACATAAAAATCCCAGGGCTTCTTTCTTCTTCTAGATCAAGGACTTCCTCGCTGCCTGTTTTGTCTTAATTTACTTAATCTTTCTGATTTCCACGAGATAAACTGAAGTCAGTCACATTGAGAATTAAAAGAGCCTGATCTATGCAAATGGCTGTTTCTCTTTTGCTTACAAACAGTGACAGGTCTGATTTGGCTGCAGGCATGAGGTGACAGATGCCATCTGCAGCTCCCAGTCATGTCATTTGCTTGATCCACAGGATTGAAGGTGTTTCTTTTGGTTGTTTTCTACCTTCAGGCCCAAATCCTGAGGATACCACTGTAAAGGCAAAGAATCAATGCAGCTTTGGATGCCTGGCTCATCTGTGATTTTATAATTCTGCTTCTACTTCTCAATTCTTTTTCTATGAAAATTATTTATTTGTGCTTCAGATGAAGTGTTTTGGAAGTCCCTAAGAGAACTGTAGGCTCCATGTGCCTGCACGGCACTTTGTAACAATGTGAGCTTATCTCATGATGTCATACCTCCTTAGTCCACACATTTGGTTCAATGTAACTCTGGCTGGAGAAATGGAAATAATATCTTACAATTCCCTTCCTGGATAAAGAAACACATAATAAATCCTTTAACAAATATCAAACCTTTTATGTAGTAAAGGATTGTCATAAGATCCTCAAAAGTGTCCCAGTTCAGTTCCTAGAGAGTCCCTGTTTCAAATCTGCATCCTCTCCAAAGCATGGCGCAGGGAAGGTCCTTGGTTTCCAGACGGCAATGCTTTCCTAGCTGAGCTGTGTATTCATCATCATTTCTATACCGATCATCAATACTCCCAGCTTTGTCTGCAATAACAGTACCTATAAAGGCAGTACATTCCACACTGGGTCAGATGTCAGGGAAGAATCAATGGAGAGGAGAAAGGAGGAGGGAAGGAGGGAGGGAGGAAGGGAGAAAATAAAATAATTAGTTCATATTTCAAAAAGAGAAAGTCGATGGGTCCCTAAGTTTCCTAAACTCTGTGATTTCTTTTTGTAAAAATACTCATTTTCTTTTCTTTCTTTTCTTTTCTTCAGAGTTTACTCTACTATGGCTTTAAAACCCATTAGAGAGACTCAGATACAAAGTAAGAGGCAGAATTAACTCTTACCTTAGAACATATTAGGAAAAAAGTTTTAACTTTTAAGAGTGTTTCAGATCTCTGGATGAAATCACATTCTGTTCTCTGAAAATGCAGATCTGAACTTTTCATGAGAAGGCCATGGGTAAGATTTCTCCCAGGAACTCTCTTCAAGCAGTCTGTAAAAAATGAGTTACATTTGCTTTAAATATGATCATAATTCCAAAGTAGCTGTCTTCTCTTCCAGCTTGGGATCACTTATTGTTCTTTTACAATGGCCTTAAATACAGAACTGCAGAAATTCCCTTGTAGAATCCTGTCCTCCCATTGGAACCAGTGCTGGTCTTAAAATTGGAGGTGGATAAATGAGTGAGGAGTTTTTACCAAGCAGCCAGATGATGAAGTATTTACCACTTGAAGACACATGTAGGTTTTTTGTTGTTGTTGTTGTTGTTGTTGTTGTTCTGTTTTCAAACTTCATGAGAAACACACAAGTCAGAAATCAAATCTGTGACCTCAGGTGATAGAGTTAATTATAATTGGATAATGGAACGCAACCTCAGTCTTCACACTGCTCTAGGAGCTTGTCTTAGCAAAGGGGCTCAGATGACTTCTGCTACCTCACACCGTTCCTCTGGCTGGGAAGCAGATTCAGGAACAGATTCAATGTGATCTCTCTTCATACATAGCCCAGCTGAACCTCAGTGTCAAGACCTCTGTTTTCTCTTTCTTTTTAGTTCTTTTGTGGTGTTTAACCCCAGATCCCATAACTAAAATCAATCTATCCGCTCTCGCTTCCCCTCGAAGAGTTCTGTTTCAATACCTTCATGACCACTGAACTAGTACATTGAAGGAAGATTTGAATTCTCTCCAACATTGACTACCAATTCCTCCCTTCCAACACAGAGACAAACAGCAGTAATTTTTTATTTCTTTAGAGAAAGATGTTTACTTCTTACAAACGAGGCCTGACTCCCTTTCTGGGCTAGGACTAAGAGTAGCTATTATCTTGGGATGGGAGTGCACTTTATAGTACTTTTTAAAAGATCTGGTTTACTGCATCAGTAGTTTATGTAACTATTCCAGTTAAGTTATTCTGATAGCAGCCAAACCTAAAACAGCAGGATATAGTGGCTTTATGGGCATGATTAATGTGGTACTGAAACACAGCTATGAGTTTTGGCCTTCATTGTAACTGAAAGCATCAGGTTCAGTGTGCTTATATGTCCAACTCACACAGTAAACAACCGAGCAAGAATTCAAACCGGGTTGCTGTAACTTAAGACTCTATCCATGCACGGTCCTCCTAAGTTTTCTCAAACGCCTCGGGAGTAGCAGCTTTCTGACAACAACCTCAGGTGTCACTAGATCCCTTTTGCCCCACTTAATATAGACCTGTGCATCTAAGATTTGAAAAATAAGATTTGAAGAAAACAATGTCCTTCTCCTATGAGGCAGGCCTATGACTGTTGATAAAGTAAGGCAAGGAAAGGTGCGTGGTTCTGGTTATCAATAGTTTATGAATTTTCTTTCTCAAGCGTGTGTTTATGAGCTGGTAGGACCCTCCACATCGTCGTAGATATTACCACTGCCTCGCTCTGCAAGCCTGCACCTTTGATTCTCGTTCCCCTGTAACTTTAACGCCGCTGCTAAGAGAGCTCTGCAGTGCTCCGTTTCTGATTCATTTCAGGAGAACAGCTGGAGTCAACAACGCGAAGAGGCTTCCTTTCTTTTTTCCTCCAGAATTACTTCTGTAATTATCGCTGTCTACTGTGGGCTGTGGAATATGTCTTTTTTACGCAGAATTGTAGGGGATTTTGCACAAGGTCACCATGCACCTAATTTAAGAAGTAATTACTAACCTCAATTTCTTCTTTTGTTCATACTCCTTAGGAAAATGTGCTCAAATGAAGTTATGTGATTGGCTTGCTAGAATCAGCCCTGATTCTCAGTCACTGTTAAGCTGTGGATTCTTCTAAATTTCCTACTGGGCTTAAAGAAAGAAAATATGCAATACTTGGTTGATAAGGCATCTCTCCA
This sequence comes from Peromyscus nudipes, assembly GCA_902168325.1. Lineage (NCBI taxonomy): Eukaryota > Metazoa > Chordata > Mammalia > Rodentia > Cricetidae > Peromyscus > Peromyscus nudipes. Next base: position 4,422 of record CABHPH010146116.1, on the reverse strand, counting down.
TCCCAGTCCACTGTGACTGCCTAAGACACAATTGAGATATTTTAACTATAATAAAACGCTTTTGCATAAGACAATATATTCAGACTCAAGACCTAATTGACAAGAAAATATTTATCATTCACTGATTAGAGCCTAACATTGTTAAAACTCATTATTCTTGTGTAATATCAGACTTTATAGTACAAAAAGTCCCTGTACTTTATAGTACAAACAGACTCGGGGCTTCTTCCCCAGTAAATGAGAGTATGAACAGCACAGAAAAAAATAGCTGAGCATAAATGTCTGCCCTTGATCCATACTAGGAAAAGCCCCTAGTGTGTAGAAAAAATAGAGGGCTAGGGAACACCATTTAAAAGAGGCTGGTGAGATAGGACTTGAGTGAAGTCCTAGCTATTTTGAGACTCTAAATCACGAGAATCCCTGAAGTGTAGAAGGCCAGCGTGGGCCACATAACTCAATACAAACAGCAATAAACCATCTATGGAGTTTTACCATCAGAATATGGACAAAAGCCCTGTAATCACATGAAATATTCCAGCATTCTGAAATGCCCTTGTTTGGAAGGTTTCTCCACTTAGTGTTTCAGACAATGTGAAGTCACAAGGCCCACTGACATTATTCTCAAGGACCAGGAATCATATGTTCTACCTTCATTCTTGTACTAAGTCTGGGTGGGTAAGATGATTCATGTCTTAGGGACATTTGTTTCAGGGCTTTTCTTAAGTAGCTTTTTTTTCTTTTTTTTTTCTTTTTTTTTTTTTTTTAAGAACGGAGCCAGGAGGATTGCATTAAAATAATCTCTGTAGCCTAAAACTCCATGTGTATGTACATGCATCACTTCTGTGTGTGTGAAGAGGTGTGATATGCAGAAAAACGCTAATGCTGAATTACTTTTAATAACAGGAGAAAAGTAGCAGTTAAGTGATGATTTAGGACAAGCGTATAACAAAAACTTCTTGCCAATAAATGACTTTACATATTTTCAGATTTACATACACAGGGCATGGGGTGGGAAATAGACATATTGAAGGCTTTGGTTGAGTTTTCCTGTTTATGTAAATCTATTTGCTTACTCAATTATACAGAATTCTTACTTTCTAAATGTTAAACTAATGCTTATTAAAGTCATCCGAGTGTTTCCTGATTCTGCCTGTGTCATGTGTATGAAAGGAATATGATGCTAACAGTGTTTCAATCTACCCTACAGCCTCTCACTGCTCTCTTTGAAGTCATACAGACATAGAGGAATCTTTTTTTTTGTTTTGTTTTGTTTTTTTGAGACAGGGTTTCTCTGTGTAGCTTTGCGCCTTTCCTGGAACTCACTTGGTAGCCCAGGCTGGCCTCGAACTCACAGAGATCCGCCTGGCTCTGCCACCCGAGTGCTGGGATTAAAGGCGTGCGCCACCACCGCCTGGCAACATAGAGGAATCTTGCTATGTAAGGAGAACACATACAGGGTTGAGGGCAATTCTTTGTTTATCAGTGTGGGTTAGCTGAAGAGACTGGGTAGGTCTTGACATGAGAACATGCAGCTGTCCTTTGGGTACAGGACAGAGGAAAGGACTACCACTCCACAAGGGTAGCAATGATTCCTGTGTAGGTTGTTGAGGGAACTCCGAGCAGTGAGAATCACATCAGGACTCTCTTCTCTGCAAGAAAACAAAAATGGATTACCAACACTGAATTCAGTCATACATCATCAACAAAGCCATTGACTGTAAACAAGTCAGGCCATTGAGTATAGACTGAGAATGGATGTCTAACAAATTCTGAACCCAAGAAATGCTGGCATGGTAGAGTAAGTGAGGGGTTTTACTTTTTGTTAGTTTTCAGTGACAACTTATGTCAAGGTCTACTGATTGCCCTACCTAGAGAGTCACCACAGACAATTTAGAGACAGGCCAACTGAGGAACTTTTACTCTGTTGCACTTTACCCCAAGATCAAGTGAGCTAGCTGCCTGTCAGAGGAATTTGGACAATTCCCTCCAATTTCTTAGAATAGCTACTACTGAACCTATTACAATCATTTCCCAAAACCAATATAGTTTCTGAAGTCCTAGCTCTATTTCTAATCCCTACAGACTGCCAATAACTCAGGTTTTCTGTGTTCCCTTCAAGCCCTACCATTCTCACCTGAACCCTCAGATTCTATCATTGCTATGTGCTGACCTGTGCACACACACACACCCAAGATGCTCTCCCCAAGAAAAAAAATGTAATAGCTAATAAAAACCCCAGTATAAGACATTAGAAAACTCTCTTCAACTTGTTGGTCAGTGGAGTCAAAGAGACTCTCAAAATAATATACGCTATTTCCACTGCCACTGTTGCCTTCCAGAACTTGAAGACAAGAACTTATTGTTGACACCACACACTTTAGACACAGGACTTGGAAGAATGGGGATAGAAATGATCAGAAAGCCTCTTCCATGTGGACTGGATCCCATAGTATCTGAAAGTAATCTGCAAGCTACCAAGGGAAAAAGGTAACCAGTAGACCTACACCACTGAAAAGCCTAAGAACCACAACAGCTTGACTGCCAACATAACCCCTATTAGGCAATAGTGGGACCTCTAGCTCAGGGTTAACCAACAGCCATCTAATTAGATTAAAGATCTATGCAATTGGAGGGACTTCATGTCTGGTTTTGTAAACCTAGCCAACTAGTTATAGCTGGAGGAGTCATAGGCACTACAGGAGAACCTACTACTGTCATTTTCCAAAATCAATATAATTTCTAACCATGTTCTCAATACATATATCTTTAGATCCACAGATTTGTCTAAGCCTCACCCCTCGTCAAGGAAGGTTCTTTTCTGCATCAGATGGAGACTATTACTATTATCCACAACTAGAAAACAATACAGAGAATAAGAGGCTGTGGGCTGTCTAGCCCCAGCTAATACATTTGCAATGCAACACATATCCCCAAGGCTCAGGGGAAACTATGGGAAAGGTTATAAGAAAGATTATAAGAGCCTCACAATATGGTTGCCAGAGCAAGACCCTCATGACAACATCAGTTGGCAAGCCAATGGGGACAGGAAAATTTCACCTAAACCACTCCAAGATGAAGAAAGCTACATGTGGTCATTGGCTGCTGAGAGAGGGAGAATTAATCCCCTTTTAGGGATGCACTCCTACATAAGATATTCAATCCCATATAGTCAATCATATATATCCATGCAAAAAATTCTATGTAGATTCAGTCGTTTGTATATACATATAACAACAGTAATTAAAGGAAAGACAATTTTTGGAAGGAGATCATATGGGGAGTTTGAGTGGTAGGTTGGGTGATAGTGATGTAGATACATTGTTGATGTATGACTTTCTCACAAAATACAATTAATACAATCATGTTGAGCTTGGAGCATAATTTGGATCTTGAATGTCTTCCCAGTCTCATATGTTGAAGACACAATTATTGGTGATATTGACAGATGATGAAATCTTTAGGACATTTGGCTTAATGAAAGGAAGTTAGGTCATTGGGTGCATGCTTTTGAAGGAGATACTGGTCTCTTTGCCATTTCCTGTGCCTTTTATTGTTTTCTAATGGGCATGAAGTGAGCATGTTCCCTTGCTTAGTGTTTCTACCTTTAAATTCTGCCTAATCACAGGCAATGGGGCCAAACACCAGCAGAGTGAATATGCTGAAACCATGGGTCTCAGTTAGATTCTCCATGTTGTAACTGATAATCCCAGGTATCGTTTCATAGTGACAGGAAGCTGGATAGCAGCATGAAAAGTCTGGCTGTGGATACATGTAAAACATGCTGAGGATGTTTTCAGTGTAGACCTAAGTGATTTCGTTACCTTGGCAACAGAGTGTGCTGCAACAGCATTTGCAGGAAGATTAGTGTTAGGGTATATTTTCCCAATGTCCTTTGCCCATCAAAAACACTAAGACATTGAAATGTCACTGAGTGAAGCAGGTGGAAGCCCTGGTCTAGTAGTGTGAATGGTGGGCTTAGCAGCTTAGCCTGAAATGAAGAACTCAGGCAAGCACAAGAAGTAAGCTGCCTGGATTTGAATTTTAAATGACTTTGAATTTGAATTTTCAAAGAAAATGTTTTGAAATTACAGTATAATTCTAACAAGTAACTTCTCTACTTTAATAGGTCTACAGGGATATATAATTCGTGTATTTATTCTTTCGAGACAAAACAGTCAGTTCATCTCAGTGTTCCCTTTTCCAATGATACAGTCAATATACAGACATTCCTTTCAGAATGAATTGTCAACAAATTTAGACCCGCTTTCTCCTGTTAAGTTTTTGCCCACTGTGATGAAGAAAAGAACTCATTTATCCAATTGGGAGTGGGAAGCACATTTGAAAGAAAAGGCAAAGTTTTAAATTCAGATTTACATACCTCTTATACCACTTCCCTAACATTCATCCACCCTGTCTCTCCTG
>CABHPH010146115.1:0-10340 GCA_902168325.1 Peromyscus nudipes | reverse complement strand
TACCTTTTGCATGGAGGACACAGAAGGAAGGCATTATGTAACAAGTCTTTCTCTGTACCACCAGCTCCCAAATAATGGCACGGAGACTTATTAATTATGAAATCTTGGCCTTAGCTTAGGCTTGTTCTACTAGCTCTTATAACTTAAATCAACTCATTTATTTTAATCTACATTCTGTCACATGGCTTGCTACCTCATCTCTCTGTACTGTTCATGCTGCTTCCTCTGGGAAGAAGAAGGCAGAATCTGGCTAGTGACTCCGCCTTCTCCCCAGAGTCCTCTCCCCACTCCACCTTTGCCCAGATGTCCAGCCTATACCTCCTGCCTAGCTATTGGCCATTCAGCTTTTATTACACCAGTCACAACAATACATTTTCACACAGTGTGTTGCTTGGATCCTAATGGCTCCCTTGGGGGAGGGGGTGGGAAGGCACAGCATCAATGTCACAGACACTGGGAGTCAGGTGAAGCTAAACAGCAGACTCGTTATTTAATAATGGGGAAGGCCTTATATTCCCTCCTCCCAGCACCGAGGCTGTGTCACAACCTGGTGGTATTGCATGGTTGTCCCTCATTGGCTGGGCACACTCAGGAACTCTAACAGTGACCAGGAACTCTGACAGTAGGCCCTCAGGCTGACTCCAGGTTGGCTTATAAAGAAGTACATTATGTGCATGCCTTGGCAGCTAGTTTGAGCCAATTTCCTCGACCCTATGGGCCTGTCCTACTACATATCTACTCTTTTATTTTATTATGTGGGTGCTCAGTGGGAGTCAGAGTTCTTTGCTCCAGCCTTGTTGACCCCACCTCAGGGGGGCAGGGCTTAGCAGCTGGATTGTGTCTATCTTAGGTTGGCTTGCCAAACAAGCTCTTTTTTAAAAAAAGATTTATATATTTATTTAATGTATATGAATATTCTATCTGCATGCACAATTTTATGCCAGAAAAGGGCATCAGATCCCATTATAGGTGGTTGTGAGCCACCATGTAGTTGCTGGGAATTGAACTCAGGACCTCTGAAAGAGCAGCCAGGGTTCTTAACTGCTGAGCCATCTCTCTAGCCCCTAAACAAGCTCTTACTAGTCATTGACTATCAGCCCTCAAAGAGCATCCATCCCTGGGGAGTCATCCTGGGTGGGGAGGGTCAGGTGGTAGTCTTCTGAATTTCAGAAAGCCAGGGATGCATAGCCTCCTGTGGAGGGCTGTGAGTTGGATGTCTAAGAGCCAGTAACACCTGTACAGTCTCCTTAGTGGCCACCTGTTGTTGCCAGATGTGCTGTAGGAGACACTTAAAAAGGAGAAAGATTAAAAAACCACCCTGCCAATCAAAGCATAAGTGAGAATCTAGGAGAGATCAAACAGCCTTTTTATATTATGCCAAACCTTTTCAAAAAATAAAGAATCAGCTGGGTGGTGGTGGCACACGCCTTTAATTCCAGCACTCGAGAGGCAGAGGCAGGAGGATCTCTGTGAGTTCGAGGCCAGCCTGGTCTACAAAGTGAGTTCCAGGACAAGCTCCAAAGCTACACAGAGAAACTCTGTCTCAAAAAACCCAAATAAATAAATAAATAAATAAATAAATAAATAAATAAATAAATAAATAAATAGTCAAAGGCCATAACCTCTGCCCTAGTCTGATTTAATTGGAAAATTTCATGTGTTAGCTGTAATGAATAATATAGAAACTTAGCTGACCATGGGCCCTTAATATATTTAGCTAGCTTCCGGCCTGCTACACTAACATTCCTCATTTCAAAAGGCATCATACAAAATGAGGAAAAGCGAGGGTCCACAAGTCTTCAGCCTTTAGAAGGGCAATGAGCACAAGAAAGGGGAGTATACACATTACCCATCCTGGGTTATTTCCTCCTTGGTGGAAGCAGGCTGATCTGTGGCCAGGTGCACATCTCTTGCTGAGACCCATATTGGTGTAGTGGCACTCTGAGGAAAACACAAGCATACCCTCTCCCACGGGTTAGCAGGGGGCTGGTGGCTACCATTGGAGGGAGATAGGATCTCTCCATCTCACCAGGGGCAGCAGTGTGCTCTTTGGCAGAGATGCCCAGTGCTTGTAGGCTGGGCTGAGCTCCTTGTCATCAAAACTGAGAAAGTTCATATGGAGAAGGACTTCTGTTAAGGCCGGATGAGGATCTCTCCTAGCCTCTGGCTAGATAGTCCTGGCCAGCAGCTCCTTAAGAGTTCTCTTGGTCCTCTCCACAATGGCTTGTCCCTGTGGATTGTAGGGAATGCCAGTGGTAAGGGAAATCTTCTAGGACCCCAGAAGGTCATTGAATTGTTGAGATGCAGGCCGGGCGGTGGTGGCGCACGCCTTTAATCCCAGCACTCGGGAGGCAGAGCCAGGTGGATCTCTGTGAGTTTGAGGCCAGCCTAGGCTACCAAGTGAGTTCCAGGAAAGGTGCAAAGCTACACAGAGAAACCCTTTCCCAAAAACCCAAAAAAAAAAAAAAAAAAAAAAAAAAAAAAAAGAATTGTTGAGATGCATAGGCAGGGCCATTGTCAATCTTAAGTGCCCAAGGTACCCCCATAACTACCACGGATGATTTAAGGGCCTTGATAGCACTGACGGCTTCTCCCCAGAAAGGACAAGGTCATAAACAAAGGAGGAACAGGTATCTATTACCACATTAACATATTTAAGAGCATATGTGTAAACATATGCCAAAAGGAGCATAATGTGTAACATCCATTTGCCAAATGGCAATAAGCCACGGGGGTTGACCCCTGAGCATTGAAGCAATCCTAAGGGGTCAAGAGGGGTGCAAGTTGCACATGCCCAGGACAAATATTTACATTGGAAAACCGGTAATTCTGGAAGAAGTCTATGCAAATTCTGTGGAGACAGATGGAAATGCTGGTGAAGAGCCCTGGCTTGTTCTAGGAGATCCATACTGGCTGTTAATATGATGGTGTCTGTGACCTCATTTCCTCGAGCCAATATTCCAGGTAATTTGGAATGAGATCTAACATGTGACAGGTACCAAGGCTCAGTCCTCTGATTTAGGACATCTTGTATGAGCAGCATGGTGCTGGCGATGGGGGGCAGTGAGTCTTTGACTCGAGGAAAGGCCAGCACACGAACTGCCTGTACATCTTTATTGGAAGTGTGAGGAGTTCTGCTAAGACCTTGTTTTTTGGCAAATGATTGTCAATAGTTCCCATGAATCCTACAGCTATTTCCTGGGATGAGATAGAATCTGTCCAGAGGGACTGGGTGTTCTTTTAAAAAAAAAAAAAGGGGGGGAAGACAAGCTTATCTGTCTCCTGTTCATATGTTCTCTGTGCCAGCATCCTTGCCTTAAGGCCAAGTTGGAAAGACTGGTCAAACTTAGTAGCGACCTTTGCAGGTCAGAATATGCTTGATGTATCCATAGAAGGGGTTCAGATTGCCATAATACTCCCAAAAATCCCTTGGGTGTCCAGAGAACCATTGCCAGTAAGGGTCTTTGGGGATCGTGGTGTTGCAGGCTGGAGGTGACTAGAATGACCAAAACCTTTTGTAGCAACTCTTTAGCTTCTTGGGTAAGCCTAACCTGTGGAAGGACAGGTGAGGCCTTCCAACAATGAAAGGAGGTGTCTCATCTCTTGGTCAGGGATGGGTAAGAAAGGTTTAAGGCCAATTGACCATGTCTCATAATTGTAATTCTGAGAGTGAGTACAATTCCTTCATTTCCAATTTAAAGGAAAGGGGTAGATGTGCTTAGCAATGGGAAATCCTAAAAAGGCAAAGGGGGTACCATTTGGACCTTGTCTGGAGCCACCATCAGATGTAACAATGCAAGATCTTCTAATACTCCCTTGGCAGTCTTTTGCAGAAAGGCTGCATCTGGGTGGCAGGAGAAGATCATCTGTATAATGGATCAAAAGAACAACCCTGGGGACATTGACCAAAGCTTGAGAAACATAACTGGCCGATAGTGGGGCTATTCTCCATTCCTGGGGGCAAAACAGCCCATTGATATCTCTTAGCTGGTTTTTGCATATTAGGTTCCCACACAGTAAAGGCAAAATGATCTCAATCCTGTGGTGCCAGGGGAATTTGAAAAAAGCAATACTTAATATCTAAAACTAATATATAATAAGGAGGAATCATGCTAGGGTAGGGGAGGCCTGGCAGTGTAGACCCCATTTTTTCCGTTAGACCATTAACTACATGAAGATCCTGCAGGAGGCAGTAGCATCTGATCTCTTGGGGATAACAAGTACAGGGTATTATGTTTACTTGTGGATGGGTCTATGTACCCTATCTTTAGTTGTTCTGCAACTAATTCCTTTAGGATTGACAGCTTGGGTTCCACCCATACTTCGTGAGAGCCATGTCAATGTAATAGGGATGGGGGCTCAATCATGATGGATATCATGGGGACAGTGGCCCTTACAATTGGGGGTGTGGATCTTTTTTAATTTTTTTTTTTTGAATTTTTGAGATAGGGTTTCTCTGTATAACAATCCTGGCTGTCCTGGAACTCACTTTGTAGACCAGGCTAGCCTTGAACTCAACTCACAGACATTCACTTGCCTCTGCCTCCCAAATGCTGGGATTAAAGGTATGCACCACCACTGCTCGGCAGGGCATGTGGATCTCATGCAGGGTTTCGGACCGTAGGACCTGCCTTTTCATGGAACTTGATGTCATCAAAATAGGCCCTGTCATCTGTAGTTAGGATAATACCCATATCCTCCAAAATATCTCTGCTCCAAGGTTCCTAGGTACAGTGGAAATGACAGGGTGAATGGCTCCCCGATTGCCATCAAGATCCTTCCAATGGACTGGACGGGTGGTCATCTTAGAATCTTGCTGGCCTCCTGTATCACTGATGAGGGGGGGCCGGGTTTAAACTTCCAATGAGGGAAGTGAAGAGCCTCAGTCTCGGTTAAAATGGTGGTGTCCACATCCATGTCAACCAAGCCTTCAACAGCTTGTCCACCAAGATAGATGGTCAGCAATGGGGAGTGTGGAAAAATGAACATTGTCCAATAGATTTTTGGATTGACTGAGGAGTGCCCTGCTTGGAGTTTAAAGGGGTTGGTGTTTCGGCAGGCTGTGATCTGCAATTGTTTGCTCAATGACATCCCTTATTGCATCTGGGGCGTTGGGTCCTAGGTTTTGCCCAGGATCAGTCACACCACAAATGGCCTGGCTTGCCACATCCCCAGCAAATTCTGTCTGCCTGGAGGCGCTTGGGGGTGTCATCAGCAAGCTGCCTGTCAGTGAGGAAAGCATCCAGGGACCAGTGCCGGGGTCGAGATCTCTGGTGGCCTGCACCCATTTATGTATGTCCTCATTCTGCACAGCTGCAACTGCATTTGGACACTGAGCCCCTCCCAAGTCAGCTGCTTAATCAACATATCCACTCTGTGCTCTACGGCCTCATTGACATGGGCCAGGAAGTCAGTGAAGAGCTCCCCTAGCTGTTGGATAAGATTGTGAAAGTAAGCCAAGGGGTCCAGGGGAGTACAGGCTCTGAGTGCCTTGAAGGCCAGGTCCGAGACCTGTTCAAAATAAGCATTCAAGTCACTCTGTGTCTGGTGCACAGGATGGACATATTCCCCAAGCCCTGTGAGCATATCATAGGTCACCAGGATGTTAAGTAAGATGTTCATCCGGGCCTGGGATTCTGCCTGATCATCATAGACTGCAGGCTCTAACACAGCTTTAAGCAAATGGTACCAATTGAAGTAAGTTTGTAACTACTTGGACCGTTGAGCAAGGACCTGCTGAAAGCAGGGGAATCTGGGCCTGACTCACTGACTGCCTTCCGGATGAGGGAGAGTTCAGCTATGGGGGTGGGAACCCAGGGCTGGACATTGGCATTTGGGCCCCACATCGACTGGGAAGGCTTCTATTGGCCTATGGACTGACAGTGGTGCAGGCTGGGAGGGCTGTAAGATGCCTGGCACTGCGGGAGAGGAGCCACCTCCTGAGGTGGGGGGTTCTGGAGTAGATCGCCCCAAGAATGCTGTGGTGGAGGCATAGCCGCTCTCGGTGGTGATGGAGCAGAGGGGGAGCAGTCCATGACTTAATGACAGCTGCCTTCCCCTTGACAGATATCTCGGGGCCCAAACTGTCATCGTCTCATCATCAGATATTGTAGAGCTATCCGACATGGAAATGGTGGGGTGATGAAAAGATGACCCATCTTTTAGAGGGAAACAGCAAGCAAACAACAGTCAGAAGATGACTGTCAACAGGGGTGACAGTTTGTATTGGACCCTTATGTCCTGTGCTTAGTGGGGGACTTCCATGGCGTTTTAGGCCATGGCCACATGCTCCCAGGGTGTCTCCAGACAAGGGCTGGTGTTCAGGAGCCGAGCCTTGGTTCCACTTCCTGGGGGGTCAGTCCTTATGTGGAGGTGCTGGGCGAACCAAAATAGAAAAAACTGTGCCTTCCTAATGGGACAAGCAGACAAACATGACAGACAAGACAAAAGAAGGAAAGAATGGGGGTCCCAACATTTACCTGCTGAAGGAATGAAGAACACTATACTGAGGGGCCTTCTCACCGAAACACACCGTCTTGGGGGTACTCTCCAGTGCCTCGAGGGAAGGGAGGGAGATGATCAGAACCTATACCAGGAAGAGAAAGTAACAGAAACCCCATGTTCAGGCACCAGATATTGCCTGGATCCTAACGCCTCCCTTGGGGGAGCGGGTGAGAAGGCGCGGCATTAGTGAAACAGACACTGGGAGTCAGGTGAAGGCAAACAGCAGACTTGTTATTTAATAACGTGGAAGGCCTTATACACCCTCCTCCCAGCACCTAAGCTGTGTCCCAAACTGGTGGCATTTCATGGTCGTCCCTCATTGGCTGGGCACAATCAGAAACTCTGACAGCGCCTGCTGCTAGGCCCTCAGCAGACTCCAGGTTGGCTCATAAAGAAGTACATTATGCACATGCCTTGGTAGCTGGTTTGAGCCAATTTCTTTGACCCTATGGGCCTGTCCTACTACAACAGTGTCCAAATATCCCACAACAGCACCATCTTGGAAGCACCGAGCAGCAAGAATCCTCAACTGATGCTGAATCTATGGCTCTCAGGTCTTGGCTACCCTAGCTATTCAGAACCACCAAACAGACAAGACCATAGGATCTGAACAATTGAAGACCATGCTGTCCTCCACACTCATCTGTTCTCCATCTGTCTCCATGGTGTTCCTGCCCCCAGGAATCACAACCTGGGCCTGGCTCCAGGTCAATTCTCAAGTCCCTTTCTCTGCCTGCCACAGCTTGTTTATAAATCATGCCACCAGCTGCTCCCTGAAGGAATTATTTCAGCTACAGAACCAGTCCCTCCCTTCTATGGACTTGACCCCTGCTAGCTCAATATAGGTCCGAAGTGATCAGAAAGTGACAGGCACTGTCTTCTTGTTTGGAGGCAGTCCCTCGAGGTGACTAAAGCATTGTGAAGCCCTGTAATTGTGTCTCATTGCGTCTCTTTTTTAAAAAAATTATTTATTTCAAAATTATTTCAAGACAGGTTTTCTCTGTATACCAGCCCTGGCTGTCCTGGAACTTGCTCTGTACACCTGGCTGGCCTTGAACTCACAGATATCTGCCTGCCTCTGCCTCCCAAGTGCTGGGGCTAAAGGAATGAGTCACCACTGCCCAGCACTCTTCTCTCCTTGTCTCCCTCCCTCCCTTCCTTCGTGTGTGTGTGTGTGTGTGTGTGTGTGTGTGTGTGTGTGTGTGTGTATTGAGACAGGGTCTTATGTAACCCAGACTAGCCTCAAATTCACTGTGTAGCCAAGGACAGCCTTTAACTCCTAATCTTTTAGCCTCTGTCTCCCAGTTGTTGAGATTACAGGTAGCTACTGTCAGCTTTTTGTTGTTGTCTGTCTTTTGGGTTTTTTGTTGTTGTCTTTTCTTTTGTTTTTTTAGATAGGACTTCTCTGTGTAGCCCTGACTGTCCTGGAACTCACTCTGTAGACCAGGCTGGCCTCGAACTCAGTGATCCTCCTGCCTCTGCCTCCTGAGTGCTGAGACTGAAGGCATGAGCCACCACACATGACTTAACTGTCAGCTTTTACAGTATTGTACTTCAGACTGCCAAAGTGGGTTCCAGCCACCGTCCTGACCCAATCAGCTTGGATTCCCAGAACAGGACTGATCAATCAACATCCATATGACAAGGAACCTATACCAACGGCAAGCATGGGCGAGCCAACACACCATCCTGTGAGGGTGGTTGTCTCTGAAGGGATGACTGGAGCAAGCTCCTGGGAACTGACTTGTCCCTTTAAAGTGTATGGACTCCTGTGAGCCGTCATCCAGAACTAGACTGAGATAATGATCAACCAGACCACCCTTTGACCAGAAGTGCTTACCTATGAGTGCCTCTTGTCCCTTGGCCCAATTCCTCCTCTATCTAAACCTAAAGCTCACGTCAGTGTCCAGAAGATGGACTTGGGGTCAGTCACTGGCCCCCCTTATCTGCTCCTCTTCCTAATGTTGATGAAAGCTCTTTATCTGCTTTTCACTATTAATCATCTCTTTAATTAGTCCACTGGGACAGGTCACTGAGACCAGCCTTCAAGAGCCCTGGGAGCCTTAGCTTTTTCTGGGAACCCCCAGAAATAAGAACAGTCATGATCAGTGCTCTATAGTGAGGTCAGGAACCACACCTGTCCCGTCTTCTGATGTAAGCCTGGTACTGTATATGGTGCTGGATCTGACACACAGTAAGAGTTCATGAGATAAATGTTGCAAATTGACTGTCCAAAGAACTCAGCCAAGTTTGGCAAAGCCTGGGCTAAGTATATGTGGACTGCTGTGATAGTTTCTCTCCCTGGTGAATGATCTCTGAGTTGGCTCCCAACTCTCCTCCAGAACACAAGCTAACTTCTTTCAGTGTCTGTAAACCCTTTACCTTCTAGTCTCTGCACTGCCCTCCATCCTCACCTCCTAACATTCTCTGCAATGAACAACAGTCTCAGCCCTTCAAACTGGCTGTCTACAAACTCTACTCTCTAAATAGACCATGCCACTGCTTGTTTTTTGGTTGGCCAACTCCTTGAGTTTTTGTTTGGATAATAACTTTAATCTCCAGCTTAGGCAAAGGCTTTCCCTACTCCAGGGTCCCTGAACTTTGATGGCTCAGTATTGTTCCTTGTCCTCTTGCCTGCCCACCCCCACCCCCAGCCTGTAAGTCCTGAAAAGCAGGACCAATTTGGTCTGCTGTACTCCTGTCTTCCCAGAAGGCAGCCTGGGGCCTGCCAGGTGACATGCAGCATGAATGGATGTCTGGATTTCCTTGTCAAACCCCAGCATGTGTCTCTAAGTGTTCTATGCCCCTGATGCTTAGCCCTGGGCCTAGCACCAAGAGTGCTCTGCAGCTGTTCAGGAAGGCCAGGGGTGGGCAGATCTGAGCAGTGCTCATCACAGTCCAGGGGAAATGAGACAGGATGACAAATCCCAAATTTGGGATTCTGAGGGGCTCTTTAAAAAGGTCCTATGAGCTGGACATTGGTGGTGCATGCCTTTAATCCCAGCACTTGGGAGGCAGAGGCAGGCAGATCTCTGAGTTTGAGGCCAGTCTAGTCTACAGAGTGAGTTCCAAGACAGCCAGGGCTACACAGTGAAACCCTGTCTCAAACAAACAAACAAAGGCCCTGTGAATTTTGGGTGTAGTTTAGTAGCAGAATGGTTGCTGAAGAAGAAAAAGAAAAGAAAGAAAAAGTAGGTCTGTAGAGATGGCTCTGTTGGGTAGGAAGCCCTGCTATGCGGGCGTGACGACCTGAGTTGGAGACCCAGCTGTTGTGGAATAGTCTTTTTGTACACTGTGAAGTTGTGTCGTTCCGATTGTTCTAATAAAAACCCTACCAGCCAGGAGCTAGGCAGGATTTCTGGGAAGAGGGGAAGCTGGGAAGAAGGGAGATGGCCAAGAGACAAGGAAGAAGCTGCATGGGCAATACAGAGTAAAGGTAACCGAGCCACGTAAAAAAAAACGTAGATTAAAAATATGGGTGAATTTAAGTTGTAAGAGATAAGTTAGAAACAAGCCTAAGCTATTAGCTGAGCTTTCATAATTAATAATAAGTCACTGTGTCATTATTGGGGACCATGGGTCCTGACAAAAACATCTGACTATACCCAGCACCCATGATAAATGCTACGTGGGATGGCCAATGCTGGTCTGTAACACCCACCCCCACCAGACAGAAAGGTGGCTGGGGAGTCCTGACCACAGCCCTAGCTCCAGGTTCAAGGTTCACTGAGCTTCCTATCACAAAGGAAGATGAGGTAAAGCAAGAAATCTGACATTCTCCTCTGGCCTCATACAACACACACACACACACACACACACACACACACACACACACA
>CABHPH010146114.1:4239-30992 GCA_902168325.1 Peromyscus nudipes | reverse complement strand
CTTGATACTGCCTCTCCTGCTGCAGGAGTCTCCTTTCCTTCCGCAGCAGCTCTTCCTCCCGCTGCAGATGCTCTTCCGCCTGCTGCAGTTGCTCTTCCTCCCGCTGCGCTTCGTCCTCCTCGTGACACTGCCTCTCCCGCTGCAGGCTTCTCCTTTCTCTCCGCAGCTGCTCTTCCTGCTGCTGCAGCCGCTCTTCCTCCTCCTGCAGGTCCTCCTCTTGATAGTGCCTCTCCCGCTGCAGGTGTCTCCTTTCCTTCTGCAGCCGCTCTTCCTCCTGGCGATATCTCCTCCCCCTCTGCTGACGCTGCTGCTCCTCTTCTTGCAGCAGCCGCTCCTCACGTAGCTCTTCCTCCCTCTGCTGCCTCTGGCTGGGTTTGGCGTACAGCGTGTGGCGCCTCTGGCTTTCTTCCCGCTGTTGCCCGCTCCTGTTTTGGTCCCGACCCTCCACCTGACGACGCCTCAGGCGTTCCTCTAGGAGGCTGTCCTGGAGCTGGGCTCGCTGCAGCTCATCCTCCCGGAAGCGCTGCTCCTCCCGCTTGCGGAACCGCTGCTCTTGCTCCAGATGCTCCTCCTCAGCGGGACGCTGCGGTCGGAGGTCGCGGCGCTGCTCCTGCTCCCTGAGCTGACGCTTTTCTGGCTCCTGTCTGCGAGGCCTGGAGTAGACTTTGTTCTGACGGGCTTCTGCCTCGCTTTCGAGCTGCCGCTGCCACCTCTGAGTGAAGCTCTTGTCGGGCTCCTGGAGCTGCGTCTGCTCGTCCTCCTCGGGCACCAACTCCTGCGTGCGCCTCAACTGGGGTTCGCGCCTCCGCTGGGGTTCGCTTAGCTCTCTTCGCCCGAGCTCCTGCAACCGTCTCTCTTCCGTGTGGTCCTCGCTCCTGAGTTCTTTCCTCTCTCGCCTCTGCTGTTCCTCTTCCTCAGAAAACTCCTCAGCATCAGGACCCTGGCTCCAGCTTAGCGGCTCTTTCTCTGCAAGGCGCTCCTCCAGTTCTTGCAGTTCTCGTCTTTGCAGCCGGGGCTCTTCGTCGCAGCGCTGCTCCAGTCTCTCCTGCCTCTTCCTCAACTCCTCAGCGCGCTCCTCCTGCTCATGTCTCTTCTGCCGGCTCCGGCGCCCTGGTTCTTCATCCTGGGACTCGAATCTCCTTTGGTCTTCTTGCCTGCGATCTTGTGACAGGTTCCTCTTTTCCCTAGGCAGGGCTGTCTTCTCATCCTGCCCTGCAGCCTGGTCGAGAGCATAATAGCAAGCTTGAGCAATCTTGAAAAGGAACAGGAGGAATTCATTGAAATCAACACGCCCATTGGAGTCGCGATCCAGAAGTTCTAGGGTCAGGTCTACCGTCTCGGGGTCATGTGGTCTCTGAAAGATTAAAACAAACGTTTTATAATCAATTATTTACATGTAGTAAGCTTTTGCTCTCACACCTATTTTATGTTGTGTTGAGATTAAGAGATATTTCGAGCAATTAGAAAATGCATAGTGTATGTATGTTGTCTTGTTTTCCCATATGATATGTGAACGACTCATTTCAAAGCATACTCTTCTAGGAAATTTTTGTAATTGTGTGCTGATCAAAACAACAGATTCTTTCTAGATGGCGAAATGAGAATGAATTTCTCCTTGTGATCGATAAAATGAAATTTTATGAAGATTTCCGACAGACATTTCTATTGAAAAAGCCAGTACTCCTGATTTAATTTCTATTCCATGTTTGAAGAAGAACTACAATATTTACAGCAACACTATTTTAGTCGAGAAACGGGCAGATTTCAGTTGCTGAAAGTTGGGAGCAAAAAAAAAAGTCTCTTCAAGTCTATTAACTTGATTAGGCATCATTAGTGGTAATGCCCTATTAATTAACATTCCCATTAACAGTACCACCAAGTCCATTAAATACATGCTATTAACTTCTTTAGTACTCAGATTACAACACCAATTTAAATACCTCAGGCTCAAAAATTAATGAGGATGTGATGTAGACCTGTTATGCTGAAAAATCCATTTTAATCAATATTCTTTACTCTGGTCTTTATTGAGAGGAAAAATGATAGCTCCACACCCATAGATTTATTTTTCTTGTCAGATATTACCTGAAGGACAGTTCCGAGTTCCTTTTCAAGGAGGTTCTTCAGGTCTTTCTTGCTTAGTGATGCTCCATCACAACTATGTGAGGCATAATGATTGAAAACTTCAGCGATATCAATAACGCTTCTTATAAGTGGAGACATTTTTTTCTTTCCTTCAAATTCAAGTAAACCTAGAACAATAAGATAGAATTCAGAAGCAAATCTCTGCTTCCGATTTTAGGGAAACTCTACTTACACCGATTCAGACAGATCTTTAGACTTTCTATTAGTAGTTACTGCAACTTGCATTTTCAGAGCACTTTATCCCTGACTACTGTATTCGGAAAGAGGAAGAGAAATATTGAAAAATTCAAAGCCAAGAAAACCACCTTCAAACTGAAAAGTCAGCTTTTCATTGTCCATCAATGTGGACTATCCATACACTCCTCTCTTTTTTTGTTTCAGCATATTTCAGAATAGATAATGAGGAGATGAGACTATGAATTTAAATTCTACATATTGCTACTCACAACAACCCCTAAAGTTGAGCAAAAAGGATAGGTTTAAAACAAAAAGCCAAGATGTGAAAGAAGACTTGAGCATTTTTAAAAGTAAATAGAGCTTTGTGTAGACAATTGTGTCTGCAAAAACATAGCAACAAACAGAACAGAAAAGGAAATGTAAATCATTCCTTAGATGTATGGCCCATAAGGGACTAATTCATGTCACCAATTCTAAGATTAAAGAGTGCTTCCTCATCAAAATAAAACATTGTAACATTTAGATACAGCAAGGCAGAAAAACAGAATGCATGTTATCTGTCTTAACTCCAATATACTATGGCTGTTCATATCTTCTATTATTGAAATTATTTGAGAAATCCTGGTTGGTGAATCAGAGTCAATAGGTCAGACAAGCCTGGAGAACTTTGAATGATATTGATCTTAAGACTAGCCTTTGTTAAGTGCAAGTAAATCATTTGAATGTTGGTGTTATAAAAAGTGGAGGGGGGGCCCTCTGGGAATGTAGCTCAGTGGTAGAGTTACTGTTAGTATATGCAAAATAATGTGTTCAATTTCCAGTATTGCCAAGACAAAGCAAACACACGGCCACAACAAAACCTTATTAAAAGAATACTTGGATGGCTTTGCTGGCTGAATGCATAGTAGGTCACTTAGTTGAGTTCTATATTATCATTTGAACTCCAAAACCTCACATACCAACTCAGATATGAACTGTATGAAGATGCCTATGTCATACCGAACACATGAAAAAGAGATCAGAGATTTTGCACACTTTGGGGTTGATCGTTTTTCAGAAAGGTCAGCCTCATAAGAGGCACACACGGTATTTTTTGATGTGTGTAAGTGTTGAGTTCAGAGCCTTGAGAGAACTACTGCTATTCAAGTGAGGGCTCCAACCATAAAAAGACTAGACAAGACAAGCGTATTGGCTTGGTCCTTTAATCTTAGCTCCTCAGAGGCAGAGACGGGCCAGTTTCTATGAGTTTGAGACCAGCCTAGTCTACATAGTAAAGTCTAGGCTAGACAGGGCTAAACAGTGAGACCTCATCAACAAAGAGAAGGGGAAGGAGGAGATGGAATAAGTGAGATTTAGCCAACACTAGGAGGTGGAAATCCCTTCTGGAACATAGAGCCTGCCTTCATTCCCCCAACATGTACCATGGCTAGAAAACGCAGAGTCGAACAGAAGAACACCATCCCACAGAATGGGACTTACCCACTTCACCAGAGGAGGAAGTCAAGTGCTCGCTGACACTGCTGGCAAGTGTGCTAGGTACCTGGGAGTCGGGCCTTTTATAGGGGTTTTAATTGTGCCCCGGGGAGCAACTTAGGAAGGAGACACCCACTCTGTGGGATGACCTGATTCATTCAAATCCCAGCTCCACCTCTGTCTCCAGGAATGGCTTGTTTATCTCACTATTTGCTCACGTAGCTATTTGGACAGGGTTCACAGGACTTGCCTCCTGACTGGATACTGGCCCCACCTAACACAAAAAGGGAGAATATTTGGCAGATTTTTCTAATCTTCTTTCACTGTTAAAATAAAAACATTGAAACAAAGGTGATGAATGTTCTGAATCTTGATTTATTATGACTTCATAAAAAAAACCTCTAGTCATTTATTATTTTTTAAGATTCAATTTTAAGTGTGTGTGTGCACGTGCACATATGAATACAGGTGCCTATGGAGGCCAGAGGTGTGGGATTCCCCTGGGACCGGCCACACAACATGGACACAAGGAACCAAATTCCTCTACTTTGCAAGAGTAGGAAGTGCTCTTAATTGCTGAGCACATTTCTAACCCCTTAAACCATTTATTTTGTGCAAAATACAAGTTCTGGGTTGACATTAAACAGGAACTTTGTCATAAACTGAAGAGAACCAACTAACTTCTGTATGGCATGTAGCAGACCATGAAGAGATGACCATCAGCCCTGCCTGGAACCTTGAAGATCATGAGAGGGACCGAGTTTCTTTTCAAAAAATTGAGGTGGGAAATTTATTTTACATTTATATTCCTCAGATTTTCCTACAGGTTAGGGATTGCTTCCTAAGTAAATACTTTTGGAGAGTATCTTAAATTATGTGTTTATCAAACTGTTGATGAGAAAGCATATTGTGAAATTTCATTCTTAGAGATATTAAATCTAAATGAAATTTGCTCATTTGTTTTTCTTGCTAGCACACTGAAGCCCCTGGAGAAAAAGAGCTACTGTAATGCATGATTGTAGATATAATCATCTCATTCAGCCTAAGTTACTAATGGTTATGACATCTAAACACTTGAGTTGGCTTCTCCTGGAAGCGCATTAAGGTCATTCTAGCCTATTATAGCTGTCAGAGCTTTCTCAACCCTGGTGATCATTTGTGAATCTTGGTGCTATTTTATTGTAAGGAACTGGATTTGCTCCTGGTTGCCACTGACTCCCACCCTTCCATTTCATACTACATGAAACTTTGGTTCATAATAGGTTTATGGAGACTATTAAATGATTCAGTGGCTTCTCTGAAATTCTGTCTCCACCAAAGGCAAGTATTGGTTTTTGGAATTTTGAGGAGAATGTCATTGTTAAAATAAAAACAATGAAACAAAGGTTTTATATTCTTCAGTAGTATGTGAAAATCAGGAGCCTAGATCTTGATGTCTGTTTCTTACTTTGCTCACTGCTACCCCAGACATGGATTAAGTAGGAGGCCGAAGTGACAGGAGAGAAAAAGACAGTTGTAAACCTATTTTTATTTCTTCTTCTTCAAGACCTCCAGTATGGAAGTCTGTGATTTCCAAGTTTCCCCAGAACTGTCAGAACTGTCGTTGTCTGTTGGGGTCAGTGAATTAGTTTGATATGGCAAATCCTTTAAGAGTAAGTCTTCTCTTACTCAGTTCTAAGTAATGTTTCATACAGTTCTCTTAGTCTTTTGGCCACCTTGAGCAATGTGCACACATAACTAACTACAAGCTGTCAAACACTTTTCTCTCTTTCTCTCTCTCTGAGACTTGTAGTATTTTGCCTAGACATCCTTCAAGGGATTTCTGTTTGTGAGCTGTTCTCTCTCTCTCTCTCTCTCTCTCTCTCTCTCTCTCTCTCTCTCTCTCTCTCTGTCAGGATTTTGCTAAATAGTTCAAAATGGTCTCCAACTCTTGACCCCTCGTTGCCACCTCAGGAGTCTGCTTCTGTTTTTATCCACCCAGGTGTAATCTGTTACAAAATCTCAGTCCACGTTTTTCATCCTGAAAAAAGTTTTAAGTTTAGTAATGCCTTTCTTACCCAGTCCTCTCTAAATTGAGTACAACATAAAGGAAAATATTAAAAAACAAGTCTCAGAGAATGACTTTTCTTCTTCTGGTCTCTTGGTCCATTTCTTAGTAACTTCAGCCTGTTAACAGTGCTACATTGCTACATTATGTTCTTTTATTTTAGACAAAGGCTAAAATAAAACAGAATAAGAATATCATTTCAGGGGGCTAGATCGATGGCTCACAAGTTAAGAGCACTTGCTGCTTTTGCAGAGGACTGCTTACAACCTTCTGTTATTTCAGTTACAGGGGATTTGATGGCCTCTTCTAGCCTCTGCAGCTACAGGCATGCAGACTATGCATATAAAAATGTGTGGGTAAATACTCATGATTCTTAAAAGAATACAGAAAATAGCGGGGCTGTGGTGGCGCACGCCTTTAATCCCAGCACTCGGGAGGCAGAGCCAGGCGGATCTCTGTGATGTGAGTTCGAGGCCAGCCTGGGCTACCAAGTGAGTTCCAGGAAAAGGCACAAAGCTACACAGAGAAACCCTGTCTCGGAAAAAAAAAAAAAAAAGAATACAGAAAATAACAAAACAAAACTCCCTTTAACACCAGCACTAGGAAGGCAGAGGCAAATAGATGTCTGTGAGTTCAAGGCCAGCCTGGTTTACAGAGTGAGTTCCAGGAT
The DNA here is from genome assembly GCA_902168325.1 of Peromyscus nudipes. Classification (NCBI taxonomy): domain Eukaryota; kingdom Metazoa; phylum Chordata; class Mammalia; order Rodentia; family Cricetidae; genus Peromyscus; species Peromyscus nudipes. Next base: position 24,480 of record CABHPH010146114.1, on the reverse strand, counting down.
AGCCAGAGTTACATAGTATGACCCTTTCTAACAGTAATAATAATGAAAAAGCTAATTTCAGTATCAGTCTCTAATTTGATTTTTGGACAAAGAAACAATTTTAATTGTTTTATAGTTTCAGCAAAAGATGTAGAAATGTTAGCAAATGTAGAAAAGTAACTTCTAACAAATTGATTCAGTCTATTTTTATTTAAAGATAACTAGAAGTCTATGAGAATGGTAGTATCCAATCATGTATCATCAAAGACAATGTTTTTATAATGTGAAAATTTTCATTTTTTTTTTTATGTTTTCTTAAGACAGGGTTTTTCTGTATAACCCTGGATGTCTTAGAACTTGCTCTGTAGACCAGGCTGGCCTTGAACTCAGAGATCCACCTGTGTGGCCTGAGTGCTGGGATTCAAGACTTGTACCACCAAATCTTCACATTTTTATAGACAAAAGATCTCATTGTTTAAAAATATTTAAAATTACATTTATTTACTTGTGTGTAGGGGCTTGAGTGTGAAGCTCAGAGGAAAACTTATGGGAGTAGGTTTCCTTCTTCCACCAAGTGGGTTCCTGGGATTGAACTCAGGCTTCTGGCTTGTTAGCAAGTACCTTTACCCACTGAGCCATCTCACTGGCTCTCATTGTCTTTATTTTTTAAAGACTGGAAACTGAGGTACTGAGAGGTCAAAGAACATTACCAACTAGCTTGGGAATGAACGGACTACCCTACTTTATTTCTCCATGAATATTCTTTTTTTTTATTTTTTATTTTTTGGTTTTTTTGAGACAGGGTTTCTCTGTGTAGCTTTGCGCCTTTCCTGGAGCTCACTTGGTAGCCCAGGCTGGCCTCGAACTCACAGAGATCTGCCTGGCTCTGCCTCTCGAGTGCTGGGATTAAAGGCGTGTGCCACCAACGCCCGGTTCCATGAATATTCTTTATCCCAAGAACATACCTATAGTTTTATACTGACGTTTGGGACTTGGATCCTTTATTATAGAAGAATTAAAAGAAAGTAATAAATGTATTTATGAGGAAATTTTTAATCACATATTTCTTTATTCGTGTGTGTGTGTGTGTGTGTGTGTGTGTGTGTGTGTGTGTGTGTGTGTATGAACTCATGTCATGGCGCAGGTGTGGAAGTTAAAGGACAACTTCTGAGAATGGTTCTCTCTTTCTACCATGTGGTCCCTGGAGGTCATAGTCATGTCATTAGGCGTGGTAGCAAGGATCTTTACCAGCTGATCCATTTTGCTGGCCTAGACCAGAAATAAAGCTTCTGTCATTCATTTACTTTAATGTCATTCAATTATGAAGCCCTTCCCTAGGGGATGAGGTTCTTGTTTCTAGCAACAGGAAGGAAAGTATTAGGTTTTCCTGGTTTTTTATCTCACTCAATGGACTCCTTCCTACACCTTTTCCTTGCTAGAGTCCAGGAAAAGAAATTAGTAGACTTGACATTTTGTGACATTTAACCAGGCCCAGACTCTGCTTGAGACCAATTGGATAATTTACAAGGTAAAAAGTTAGATGAAAAGGAGGTTTCAGTGCCCTCATCAGCCAAGAGACTTCTCAAGATCTCCATATGAATGATGCTGTTGACAATCTGGGAAAACATCCAAAATAGGGTGGTTTAGATTGCTTTGAAAGAAGTGAGATTCTTTGGTAAGCTTTCTTAATACCCACTTCCGGGAGACCTTTTCTTTAATAATTATGTGTTAAGTCTTTCAGGTTTCCCAGTTATTTCCTATTATTCGGTGACTGGCACTCTCATCTGCCAGGCAAAAACTTAATATAGTTTACTTGAAGCTCCACTAAAGTTCCATCTCCTCTCCCAAACTGTCTTCAGTCTTTATATATAATGATCTTCCATGCAGAGATAGTTTCTCCCCACAGCAAGTATTTTCGTATTCATCTCTAATTTAATGGATGCTTGTTTCGTCTCCTCAATTAGGTTTTAAGGTCCTTGAAAGTAGCGCGGTACCTTTATTTCTACTATGTGTCTAATCCTCACTGATGTACTTTTATTGTGTCCTGGCAGTGGCCAGCAGGTCTGAATGAGATGAGTTGCTTACAGTCGGATGGATCACCGGTGTGAGTGATGGCATGAGGATGAGGCTTCTCACCAGAATGGGAATCAGCCCTTCTGGGGCCTCCTTTGAGTTTTGCTGCTTGCAGGGCAGGTGCGGGAGGAAGCAGTGCTCCACCCTCTCTTCTTTCTTCCATGTCCATCACTTCACCCCTCTGTTAAGTGAGGAGCTAGAAGATATGAATCCCTTCCTCAGAGGGGAGCTGTGATAATTACAGCTTGTAAAGCACTTTGTGATTCTTAGATATAAAAGAGCTAATTATTATGATCATTAATATTCTTAATTTTTATCTTCTTCAAGGTAAATTATCCTTACTTTAATTACACCCCCACCCTTTAGGTAATTATACCTCCAAGAGTCAGCAGACGCTTTCATCTCACGTCATGCCATGCAGGGTGACTGGCACGGGTGCCCAAGGATAACACTACTGCCTTCCCGTCAGGGTAGCAGAGTGGGTCTGGCTTTCTCAGTAAACTGGTCAGAGATTTTAGATCATTTTTGTTTTCCCTGTTCTATAACCGTATCTTTAGCCCATTGAGTGGCTCCTCCAACTCACAGAGCATTGGGATTTGTCAAAAACAAACAAACAAGAAAACCAAAAAAACAAAATAAACAAAAATCTCACCCCTAATGAGACAGATAGATTTAATTTTTATAATTTAATGAATACCTTGAATGAAGGAAGCAGGTGTCTGAGTAGGCCATAGAGACTATGTGTGATCTATTTTATAAAGAGTCCTAGCTGCTGTTTGAGAAAGGGCGATAGCTCCTTGAGGTACTGTGTGATACTTTATGTTCTCTTTAGACTAAGCTATGTTTCTAATAGAATGATGATCCTTCTGGGGGTGTGAGACTGGAGAGCTTACATAGTTTGGGAGAAGTTTGTTAATGATAAAAAAGGCATACCACAAAGGAGGTGAATGCTAAGGTTTAACACTAAATAGATGCTTTGGGCTGTGGACTCCCTGATATGGAAAAGAGCACAGGCAGACATGGCTAGTTTGACTTGGCAGGGTTTCTTCTAGACCCAGACTTTGTAACTTGATGTCCTTGGTTACTGAGTGCTAATCTCCTGCTAGGTTCTGGGCATCCCACCCTGGATCCAAGTAAGGATGAAAGTAGAAGAAAGCAGGAGGCTAGGATCTGAGTGAATTTTCAGTGTTCGCGGGCTCACTGTGACCCCTTCAAAGGAGTGTGTGGTTCTTGGAGTTACACACCAGACTCATATCCTGCTTTCACATTCTTTCTTGTACTGGTTTCTTCTTGTTGTCTCCTTTTAGATTTCCCTTTCCTACTTCATCCTTTAGACCATTCTAAAATTAGGTCAGAAAATAGAATAAGAATAAAGGGGCTTTGAGAGGACCAGTCTGATGCCTTTGTCCATTTGCCTCAAATGAGGATATGACTTGACAGAGCTTTAGTGAAGATCAAAGACAGGCTACATATTTCTTGGTTCTTCCCACAGTAAGTCTCTTTAGGTCCATACCGTTTATTGAGTCCTCTGTTCCATTTCAGGCAAAGCACAAGCCTAGAACACTTACCATATGATACTACATTCTACATCTTGATGATTTGGAGAGGGTAGGTTGCCGTAAGAAAGTTTTAATTCCAAAAAGAAGGCTATGTTTTATTGATGAGTCTGTTCAGCTGTCTCCTTTATCTGTGGAGATTCGTTCTAGGATTTTGGTGATATCCAAATCCAAAAATGCTCACTCAGTCCTTCATAGAAGATGGTGTAGTAGAATTTGCATATCTACTGCATATCTTCCCATGTGCTTTTTCTCTAGATTATCTTTAATACCTAATCAATACAAATGCTGTGCAAACAGTTCTTATACTCCGTAATGTATAGTGTAACATGGTCCAGTGACTTATGCCATACTTTGAATAGAATAAAGGGCCAAATAAATGCTTATGAACTGCAAGAGACCCAGTGACTCCCCCATTATTATTCCCTAAGCAATTCAGAGCAATATTTTTTAATTAAAATATTTAAAAATTAAAACTCAGTGGAGTGGTTATCCAATTCACATTAGCCACTCAGCTATTCTATCAGGTGTATGACTGGAGGCTTTTCCTTATCTGCAGATGAAGAATGGTGTGGATGCTGATTGCTGAGTATCTGACCAAGCCCTGCCTCACTCTGGCTCCCTGTCAGTTCTGGGCAGAGGGGGAATCATTAAAGGTTCATCTATAAGGGCATCTTCTGAGAGTATCTTCCAAATTGCAAAAATAAAGCCATGCTTTTAGCAGTGCAGATTGGATCTTTGAAGTGAATTATAATATGTATGTGTAAAGAAAATGGAGGCATAATTAGAATGTTTTGCTTAGGAAAACAAATCAATTTTTCTGATATTAGTATCATCTTTTCTTTCGGGGTCAGCATTCTTCAAATTTAGTTTTTAGAGTTTGTCTGTTAGACTTTTCAAGATGTAAAACTCAGACGTCTTTGAATATAAGCTCTAGAAGATTGATTCTGTACGCTACCATCCCCATTCCATGAATTCCACAAAAATTTGCTACCCAGCTTACCAAAAAATTGGAAAGAGAGAGTAGCCCTGGAAAAGGCATGATCCTGTGCCTTCAGAGACTACTAGAGTTGTGAAGACCAGTTCCAGTGCACACACACTCTACAGGTTAAAAAAGGAGGAGGGAGTAGTACTGGAGGAAGTCGTTTGGGAGGGCTTCAGTGAAGAGGTGAAACTTATGAATGGATTTTAGGCAGAGCAAAAGGTATAGAGACATTCCAGGCAGAGTGAGGAAAGGGTGTGGGATCAAGTAAAATGTGTTTTGAGATAAAGAGAGCTGCCTACAGTGGAAACTTGACCACATTTTAACAAAGGGTTGTGTCTCTATGGACCTTTCTAACATTTGACTTTACAGAAGAGAATGATAGTTTCAGCTATCTATTTACATTAACTTAGGAAGTTATTGAGTACAATAAATCACAGGTTCCTTGAAAGCAGATTCTATGCCTGCTTGATGCTCTGTTCCCAGTGCCTGCCAACTGTCACTCAGGAAATAATTGTTGATTGAAAGCATGAATGAATTGCATTATGTGTCACATACAAGATCACACTCAACAGCATGACCAGAAAATATCTTATTAGAGTTCAGAAGTCCCTTTTCCATAGGAAGATTAGAAAGAAAGGTAAGAGAGAAATATTTGAAAAAAGTCTAGTGAGGAATTTTATCTTTCTAAATCTTGATAGGAGAACAGAATGGGTGACTGGATCATGGTACAGCTGATGGGAATGAAGATGGGGTGGGCAAAGACAGTGACAAGCCAATACTTCCTCCTTCAATGATCTGGTGTGTGCTTCCTTTTGGAGATTAGCAAAAGTGTGGGAAAATAAATTATTTTGCCTTGGGGTTGGCTTCCTATCTGCATCTCAAAAAACAATTCAAAGAGCATCACCTGGCTAGTCTAGGCTTCCTCTGCTATTATTATTCAAATGAGGACTTGAGCAGCAGATTTTGCCCCAGTAAGGAAACTGCCTGAGGCACCAGCATAGATGAGGTTAGGTGGACTGGTTTTGCCCATACTAGAAGGTAACTCTAAAGGAGCCTCTTGTTCCAGTTCAATCATCTACCTCATTCATCCTGGTCATTTGAGCAATTCAGTCTCATCAATAGTAAATGTTGTTAGAACAGGAGATGCAGCTCAAAGGCAGAGTGCCTGCCCAGTATGTGTGAGGCCTTGGGTTATTCCAGCACAGGGAGGAAAAGTAGGTGTCTCATTTAGGTCTCCCATCAATTCTGGCTGGTAGACATGGTTATTCTCACTTTGCCGACCTGGAAATAGAGACTTGGAAATGTTAATTGATGGAGATGAGCCTGAGATCAAAGAAGCTGGAAAGTGGCAAAACTGGAATCTGAATGCAAATCTAGCATCCTCTAAAACCCATATTCTTTACTGCCATTCAATATTAGTCCCATTAATATGAGGAGGACCAGATTTAACCTTTACCAAGAGACTCCTTGAGGTTAGAAGGATCTCGGTCTATAAGTAGGGTGGCTTTCTACAGCAGTGTCAACTTCATGAAGGAGACCCCTCAGCCTACATAACACAAGTTCAAGGTTCTGTTAGTCTGGGAGGAACTTACAACCAACAAAACATGGTGGTGATGAGAGCTGGCAATTAGAAATTAGAACATTCCCCCTCCCCTGAAAACTTTGTGTGAAGAAACCAGCATTGGTTGGGACCAGTCTGTGCAGGTGGTGGAGGCATAGGCTAGAGTGTCCCTGTTATCAGATACCAGCAGTGACTGATGAGTGTCATGAGGGGAGCTTGCAGACTTGTAACAACAGCTTGATTATTATCATTAAGTTTTTACAGGACACTGAATGCATTGCACGGGGGTTTTACAACCCTCTTTTTATTGGTTGTTCTCCCTCCAGCCCAGCCCGACGGAAATGCTGCCGCCTCCACTCTTCAGGTGTGGAAACAGGGCCACTGAGAGGTGAAGTTGCCTGCCCTAGGTCATCCAGCGGCTGAACTGGGCTTGCCTCTTGTTGGATTGTCTAGAAAGGGCTTTCTTCTTTGAGCCAATCTGCTGATGTAGGAACCGTAGGGATTTAGAACAAGGTAAAAGATCTGTTTTTTCCCCCTGCACTGTGAATTTCACATGTGGTATCAAAAATTTGATGTGTCAAAAACAGATGTTATTACTCTCCCTCTTCTGGGTTCTTCTTTTTAAAAAAAGTACCATCTTTCCCTTTATTCTCCAAAAGACGTAATTAATCCGAACAAATGATTCCAGCTTCCAGGCATTTAGAGGTGGGCACAGATGATGAGTAGTTCTGAGCTTTTGATGAAGAAGGAGCTTCTTGGGGGCAGCATTAGCTGTTCTAACTCTAGTCTCACAGGATCATCCTAGGGATTCAGGTACACTGACTCCACTGTTAGAGAATTTGGGAACTCAGGATTAAGTGGAGACAAGTCATTTACTCAGGTACTTACTCAGTATTCTTGTGCTGGAGGCTTTTCAGAACCTCTTGTATGCTTTGTGACTTTCCAATAAGGACTCTACCAGAAAGCGCTTATGAAATTTGGGCTTTGCTGACAGTTTTCCTTCTCTATTTATCTTCTGATGGTTGGCATTCTACAGAATGTTCCTGAGAAAGTTTGGGCAGGAATGCCCCATTCAGATGGGCAGCATGCTGTCTCCCTCCTTATTTCTGTGGCTACTCCCTGAGCTTCATCTTGCTCCCTGAACTTAACCAAGGAAGAAATGGTTCCCTTCAAAATTCTCACAGGAAGCAGAAGTGAGAAGTGTTTAGGCATGAGCCTGTAACAAACACCAGAAAATGAGCCAGAGATCTTCTGAACTAAACTTTAATTTTGCCCTTGGTTCATTATACCATCTATATTGATAATGATGATTATGATTATGATCTTGATTATGGAGTACATGCTTGGATGTCAGTTACTGTAGAGAACTTCTTTTGTGTGAGGCAGTGTGAGGCAGTGTGAGGATATAAGAATGTGTTTTCTTTAGAGACAGTTAATTTTTTTAATAGATTCTGCTGGCCATGTGGTAAATTAGGAGCCTGGGGTTTCATGTTACAGATCCATCACAGAATTGGTATTCTCTGCGATCTCAGGTGAGTCAGCTAAACTCTCTGGGCATGAGGTATCTATCTATAAAATTACAATAATGACTCCTTCATTTTTTAAGATTGTGTATGTGTGCATGCATGCGCTATAACAAAAAAAGATCATAAACTGTGGAGTATTTTGAGTTTATAGGAAAACAATGAGGAAGAGAATTCCAGGTTCTGCGTGTCCTTCTCTTCTCTTAACATCTAAGTTCAGAATCCTGGGAAGAGATCCATGAAGAGAGAGGTGAGGTTAGGAAGAGATTCCCATGTGGGGAACTCACCAAGCCTCATGTGGTTTAGACATTCTATGAGTGCTGAGTTCTGCCCTTTCTTTCCTTTCTTCATATATTAACAGTTTCTGCCATTATGGGGTATTTGCTGGGATTATTTATGGCTTAAATATTTTTTCCTCCAAGAAGTTAAAATTTGGGGGACATACTCATTTGATGGGCTCTTGCTCTGATAGTGGTCTTTTCTAACTGGATGTGTAAGAAATCCAGGCTCAGGTTCTCAGGCTACTTTTTATATCAGACCACCATTGAAATCTGACATCTCAGCAGCTTTGTGCTATGGGAATCCAAAGCTCTTCAGTTTGCTGATGTGCTTATAATCTTATGGTGCCCATTTTTTGGAGGGTTAGGTGGAGGCAGCCTTTAGAAGGCTTGCCTAAGGCCACAGGATGACTCATGAACACAAGGGAGGAGGGATGTGAGGGAGAGATTCTTTGCCCCTGACCTCACTACCAGACCATTACACCACCCAGTCTCATTTCTGCCATGGACCCACCTGCTTAAAATTCAGGTTCCAGAACTGTTTTGTTGTCCTCTCCCATCCACTGTTAATCTTTGACGTAATTCATTTATCTAGATCATCGTTTAGCACATTGCATCCTTGTGGCTCTCACCTGGTGTGCAGAGTTTCTCACCCATCTTTCTCCCATTTAGAGGAAGCCTGAGTAAGTGTATCCCTCTCCTTACTCTGGATTCTGATTCTGGTACCTTCATCAGAAGGCCAGGATAGTATCTCACAGGTTGAATGTGGAGTGACTGCTCAGGAGGATGGGAGACTATAATTTATTGGTTGCCTTCTGTTTGTCATGCTCTATATAAGGTATAAAACTAGCATAATAAACCTATGTATATTTTGCTGACGAGGCCTAGCTCTGGCATAAGAAAAGCTAGGAGATCTCCTGAGGGTCACATGACAGGGAAATGGGGAGCTGATATTTGGCAAGCTCTTTTTCACAAGGCTCTGATGCCTGGGGTTTTACTTAAGTTCTTTACAACCCAACATTAAAGTTTCATTTACTTTTTTATTATTTATATGCATGTGTACTATTGTGCCATGGTGTGTATATGTGTGTGTAGGTCAGAGGACAACTTTTGGAGTTGATTCTGTCCTTTTACCCAGGAATTAAACTTGGATCATCAGACTTGGAGGAAGTATCTTCTTTACCTACTGAGGCATCCTGATGGCCTCATACCTCTTGTTATTTACATGATTTTAATTTACTACATTTGTATAATAATTTACAGTTTCAGAAAGTTTTCAAGTTTATAATTTAGTTAATTTAGCTAACAAAAATCTAATAAAGAAGGCCAGCTACCAAAGAAAGTGAAATGGAGGACAATTTTATATTTAACAGTAGGTGGTGATTGTGATCAGAAGAGGGACATGTAAAAGAATATTTTCATAATAAGTTATGTGATGTAGATCAGTTAACATAGGAAGGACACTAAAAAAATCACCCTCATGACCTCAGCTTCTTGACCTAAAGCAAAACCTAGAATATCATTATAGGCAGTGCCTACTTTGTAAGATTCATTTGTATCATATAAACTTATTATCAAAGAGTTCTTTCTCATATCCTATTTGTATTTGTGTCCCTCTTCTGGTTAAGAAGGTTACCACGACCACCTACTGCTAAATATAAAACTGTCAGCCATTCAACCTTTTTTGACAGCTGACCTTCTCCAGCCAGCATTCATTCGTTCCTTTTTTAGTCACCTAACTTAATTAAGTACTTGTGATGTGCAAATAACCAGAGGTATAAAGAGAACTAATACATGACCCAGCCTTCGAGGAGATTAAAGTGTGGTCACAGAGTCATCTAAATCAACACATTATTATAATCCGGGATAAGAAAGGTTATGATGGATGGTATTATGGGAGCACATTGAAGGGGTACTTCACCCATAAATTGGATTTAAGGAGAGCAGCTCAGAGGTAAAGATTATGCCACATCCTGTGGGACAAGTTGGGTGTAGGATGTGATGAAAGGTGAGATTGGGAGACCCAAGCAGTAGAGATCATGAAGGAGTTTGTGAGCAAAAGTAAGGACTAAAGGTCTTATCCTATAGACTATGGAGAACCATGACAGGATTTTTTGGCAGGACATGACAATGTAGTCAAATTTGTATTTTTAGAAATGTGACTGTCAGGGCTGGAGAGATGGCTTAATGGTTAAGAGCACTGACTGCTCTTCCAGAGGACCTGGGTTCATTTTTCAGCACCCACATGGTGGCTCACAACTGTCTGTAACTCCACTTCCAGGGAATCTGACACCTTCACTCCAATGCACAGAAAATAAAAGTAAATAAATTTTAAAAAAAAAGAAATGTCACTGTCATTATTACTGATAATGAGTTGGAAGAAAGCAAGATGGGAGACATTGAAGTTATTTAGTAAAATAGATGAGAAATGATGGGCTGAACTAAGACATTTGCAGTCGGACTAGAGAAAATTCATTTAGTTTATAAAGACTTGAAGTGAGAACACATGGGTTTTGTTGACGCGTTGGATGCAGAAGGCAAGAAAGAAGAAGGAATCAGGCAGGTCTGGGTCCTTGGCTTGTGTAGCTAGGAAGGTAGTAGGAACTTAATGGGGTGATTTAGTCCATTTCCAGTTACTGTAAACCTGCGTCCAAGGTTGGCTAATCTACAGAGAAGGGAGGTTTATTTTGATTCATAATTCTGGAGGTTGGAAGGTCCAGTGTTGGATGGCTGCATCTGATAAGACTTTGTGATTCTAGCTCATAGAAGTAGGTGGAGGACAAGAGGGCACATGATAAAGAGAGAAGGGGCAAAGAAGTCAGCTGCTTTATAACAACTCACTCTCATGGGTACTGTATAATACCTTCAGGGAGACGGAGCCCTAATGACCCAAACACCTCTTAAAGGGACAAAACCTTAAGAAGTTTCTATGCCTTAAAGTCTTTATAATTTAAATGATTTTTCTCTATCAGATGCAAATACCTTAGTTCAGCTTTCTACTCCTTATCTAGGTCCACCACCATTACATCACTAATCAAACTTCCACCTGAGTTTTGGTGGGTACAAAAATAGTGGAGAGGAACAAGAATTTCCCACTTTGAGCCTGTTGAGTTTAGGATATGCGTGAGATATCTAGAGAAAAAGGTACAGGAGCTAGTAGGGCATACAAGTCTGGATTGCAGGAGAGAAATATAGGCTGCTAATGGAGGTTTGTGAGCTATCATGAGGACTTCGACATTTAAAATCTCAAGCAAAGGGCCTGGAGAGGTGGCTCAGTGATCAAGAAAACTTATTGCTCTTGCAGAGGACCTGGGTTCAGTTCCCAGCACCCAAATGGCAGCTAACAACTGTTTGTAACTCTAGTTCCAGAGGATCTGGTGCCCTCTTCTGGCTTCTGCAGGCATGTGGTACAAACACATGCACACACACACATACACGCATGCACACATTCACATACAGGCCAAACATACATAGATATAAGATAAATAAATCTAAAAACAATTTAAAATCTCAAATAAAAAATGAGATTGTCTGGGTGTAGTGCACTGGTCGCATTAGAACTACCTAGGACAATGTCTAAGCATTCCTACAGAGAAAGCCACACCACAGACATGGGCAATTAGAATTCTAACAACGTGACCCAAGAAATGGTGTTTTAGAACTCTCCAGATTGTAAAATGTCATTGGCACTAAGAAGCAACCGGTTGAAGAGTGGGGAAATCTTCATTAAAAGTGACAGAATAGAGAGGAACCTAAGACATTTCCAGGAATGAAAGACTGTAGAAAAAGGGAATTACAGACACAAAGGATGTGAGATCTCAGGGAAAAAAGGAGTATGCTCTGTTGTTCAACAGAACCTTCAGCTACTCAGGAACACAACCTTTGCCTGTATAAGCTTGTCTCTGTCTTTAGCCTGATAGATGTACATCTGTGTCTCTGCTGGCCCTCCACCTAAAACCAGAATCTTTCTATAGATCAGCAACCCGCATTCATTGTGTTTTACAGACTTATCCCAGAGTTCTTCTTCCAAGGAAGATCTCATTAATTTTTACGTGATTCTGATGATTCCCATTTGGATGCTTTCTTAAGTATAAGTTCTATGTCGGAGACAATGTAGTTAGGTGACAAGAGGCCTGAGCTTAGTGCTAAAAAACTAAGCTTAGTTCTAGCCGTTTCATGTTGGTGTGCTGAATGCCTTTAGAAAAATCACTAAAGTATATCTGTTTACCTAGCACGGATTCAAAGAAATACTGTCTTTGAAAGGCTGATATAGATTTACATTCAAGACTGTAAAAAGCCATTTATATGGGGGGAGGGTGACGTCAACAAGATGGTGGAATAGATTTATCACTAGCCTCAGTGTTGATTAATTCTGGGTATCAATTTGACCTAACGGAGGGAATACCAAGAGAACTTAGAAAGCATAACATCTAGGTATGTTTGTGAAGGGAGATTTATGAGGCAGAGTCTAGGGGAAGGAAGTAGATCATGTTAGTTATACCCAGCAGTCTGGGGTGCTGGAAGGCACATGGGATAATCACTGTCAATTTGGGTAGGTACCATTGAGTCAGTGGGAAGCAGAAGGAGGAAGGCTGTCTCCTGAAACTGCCCAGAGTAGAACATGTTTTCTATTGATGCACATCTTAGAAAAAAGATTCCTGCTTCTTCAGTCTTTGCACTGTGGAATTTACACCAGGAGCCTGGTACAGAGTTGGACTTTGTGGCCGGAGCCACACTACCAGATCTCTGGATTTTCAGCCACATTCATAGTGCAAGGGTGGCAGGACTGAGCAAATGTGGCTTGAAACCTCGGAAACCATGAACCCAGTCTTTTCTCCCCTTTAAGCCCATTTCCTTGGGTGTTTCATCACAGTGATGCAAAGTTAACTAATACACCACAGGACACTTTCTTCAAAGACCAAATAACATATCATAGAGAGAGATTTCTTTTTCTCAGGAAAATGTGAGTGAAGGAAATGAACATGGCCATGAACCCCAGCATCAGGCCATTCTCTTTGGACGCAATCTCCAGAGTAGCCTCTGCAAAGCTAACTCCTAGGCTGAGCTCTCAAAACCTGAGCTCTCAGTCTGTATCAGTGCCAGGCTCCAGGTTTGTTCCCATGGTCCCAAGCTCCAGACTTGCTTCTGAAAACCCAAGTTCCAGGCCTACTACAAAGACAAGTCAGACCCAGGATCTGCCAGCTGGCTTCTATGGATCCCAAATGAATGTCAGTCCCAATGGTGTTCAATTTGTCCCTGTGTGCCCTGTGTCCAGGTCTGTGCCAGTGTACCCAGGCTCCACTTACATATCACTTCAGGTGCCACTCCAACCCCCTTGAGAACTCCAGCAGCAGGCTTTACCCTTTAAGTGGGTGTACCTACACTCCATAGGTAGGCTGGCTGATCTTTAGATTTCTCTGTACAATCTCATCTTGGAAGAGATGTCTGTATCTTCAGATTTCCAGATGCCAGCATAGAGCCACAAGGATCATATGTAATAAGGGAAACCTGGCCTAACTAAATGAACAAAGCAAAACACCAGAAGTGTTGCTAAAGAAATAGAGATCTATGAACTACTAGACAAAAATCTCAAAAATAATCCTCTTCCTCTCTGTTTTGAGTTTGTGGTTCAAGACGTGAGCTCTCAACATCCTGCTCCAGCTGCCATGCCTGCTGCTAGCTACCATGTCTCCCTGCCATGATGGACTCTTATTCATCTGGAACATGCAAGAAAAAGCACGTGCTGCTCTGCCCTGACTGTCTTCTGGGATATTTGTACTATCTTGCTCAGTGCCAGCTTATCCATAGCAACCAGAAATGGCATAACCAGTGGGCAGCTGAATCTCCTGGGCCCAGTGATAAAACCCAGAGAATCAGGCCCTCAGCTGTTCATGAACTTGGGAAGCCCTCTGCCAGACAGATGTCCATCAACTGACATCCTAGACACCAGACTCCCCTCAGCACTCCCCAAGGTTATTATCCTCCACGTCTGCCTTATCATCAAAGGCCACTGTTGCTTCCTTTCTTCCACTCTCTCCTTCTGCTAGCTGTCCCATCATTTTCTCCTGGGATCAGGAGGAAGGTGCCTTCAGAACAGGTGGGGCATGTGCAGTGTCAGGCTCCAGAAGCCTCTGCAAGCTGTGGTCCATCATCTCCCCACATTTCTCCCTAAAACTAGGAGGCCAGGCTGGACCCCAAGGACCTCAGGATCCCAGCACCAAAGATTCAGGGATGCTGCATCATATCCAACCATGCCAATGAGGCTCTCCTGAAGCCAGTATGTACCTACCTCAGACCCTCACTCCTGGAGCAAATGGAGGCTCTATCCACCACTGCTCCTGAGGAAGGGCAGCCTGCCATGGAGCCCAGCCCAGTCACACACAGGGCCTTTGGCTTACAGCATTTGGAAAGTCTGTGTGTCCAGGGTATTGTTCTATTCCCTCAAGCCTGTGGGGAACCAAGGAGTCCTTGAATGAACATGGGTTGACGTGGACACAGCCATGTCAAGGACCCATTGAAAAGCCTTCCCATACTGGTCAGACTCAGTATCGGCAAAATACTTGTCTTCCTCTTGTCTATATGTGAATGCTGGCAGCGTCTGCAAAAACTAGCAATGACAGCTCCCTCCTCCTGGATGACTGTAACCTGAGACTGCTCCCCTACAGAGACCTCCTAAGAGACTAGCTAGTCCCAATCCCTGTGCTGTATAATAACTGTGCTGAATCTCCCTCAGAATGAGCATGGCCCACCTGGTCCCAGCTTTTCTGTATGTGTTATTAGACCCGAGGAAAAAACATTTCCACGACTGTCTGATTAAAGCTAGCTGTATTTAGAAGTACACAAGGACTTCCACTAAGTTGGGGTTCCAGAGAGCAGCCCCTCACTGGCTTTCGAGGTCCCTTGTATGGGGAAGGATTAGGGTTGATCGAAAACAACTGTCGGGACAATTGCCTGTTAGCACCTGGACAGAAGAGTGGGGAGATTCAGGGCTCCAGGCTGCCTGTGGGATAGATAAGTGCAAGAATACATCATGTGGAAAGGGGGTCATCAAGGTGTCTGGGAAGACACGTTTTTGTAAAGCAAAAGGACAATCATATATCACAGGTTCAGGAGTTTTGCAAGGCAAAGGGGTGGGTGTATATCATGGGGTCACAAGTTCAGGGTAGGTTGAAAACCATGGTTTGCTAGATACATTAGGCTTAGGAAACAGAAACTTATTCTTGTAAGGTATGGAGACTTAATAACAAATCATGTGGCTCTTGCTTTGTTCTCACAGTGTGTCTTTTCTCTTCATTCCCTTGTTGCCCGAGATTTCCAGGACTAAACTGTGCTGACATGGAGAAAGTCAGGCCCCTGTCCATCCCTCACCCTTCCCAGGCACTCAGCCCCACACAAGAACTTGTCCCCAGGTACCTTCTCCTCGCAGAGCTACCTGAGGTTCACTCTACCTGTCTTCTATAGCCAGTGTGGCAGTAGCTGTGGGACTGGTGACCCCAGACCTCTCCACCCAAGATTCTGGTCCATGGAAGAGGCCACTGGCCAGGCCTCTCTGGTGGGTGTTCTATGTTCAGCAACAAAGGTTTTGTCCTGTGGGAGGGGAACAATCATTTTTTTGGGGGGGATCAAAGAACCTTTATTACAAATGGTCAGCTTTAAAAATATGAAACATACGGAAACTGTTGCCTGTGAAGTCGTTTACATACTCAACTGCAGAGATGGAAACTGCAGCTCTACTCTAAACAAGTACAGATTTGCCTTCTGTGCCATATGTTTGGAGCCCCACCCCCAGACCCTGCCCCTCTCCCTCCCTATCCCGCTCCCTCTCTCCCCAAGTTCTTCATTGTGTTGTTTTGTTTTTTAATTTTTTTCTTTTTTTATTGTGTATCTACCTAGAACTGTAGCACACCTATGAACATATAATTTTTGACAAAGAAGCCAAAAGTGTACAATGGAAAAAAGAAAGCATCTTCAACAAATGGTGCTGGCATAACTGGATATCAACGTGTAGAAGGCTGCAAATAGATCCATATCTGTCACCGTGCATAAAACTTAAGTCCAAGTGGATCAAGGACCTCAACATAAATCCAGCTACTCTGAACCTGCTAGAAGAGAAAGTAGGAAGTAGTCTTGAACGCATTGGCATAGGAGATCACTTCCTAAATATAACACCAGTAGCACAGACACCGAGAGAAATAATCAATCAATGGGACCTCTTGAAACTGAGAAGCTTTTGTAGAGCAAAGGATACGATCAACAAGACAAAGCAACAACCTACAGAATGGGAAAAGGTCTTCACCAGCCCCACGTCTGACAGGGAACAATCATTTTTAAAGAAGCGCAGTGAGTACAAACCCATCAGGAAAGTGATACAGGAACAAAAGGAGCCCCTGAGCTAAAGAACACAGTGGCTGAGTTGAATGTCAATAGGCAAATGGCCAGCAGGTTTCTCAGCAGGTGCTTTGCAGCCTGGGAGAGCATGGGAAGGAAACAAATGGCTACACAAGAACATTATACTTGGCCAGTCTTTCACATCAGAAGAGAAAGAGTGGTAAAGACTCTTACAGAGACACAAAAGTTGAGGGAGTTCACCACTTCGAACTTTTTCTACAAGAAATTAAATTTTTTTTAACATTTATTTACTTTATAATACTTTACAAATTTCAGTGAGCAGCATACTGGAAGATGTGAACACTGAAGAACCCCTGAGGATTACAGAAGGTCCGCCAGAAGCAATCACCTAACACAATTGGCACAGGAAAGAAGGCGTTGGTCTGTAACAGGAAAGAGGCTGAAGAAGAACCGCTGAAGGACCAGCAAATGCCCAGGAGTGGAAATGGCAGTTTCACCATTGAAACACCTCAGTTTCAGAAGAAAACAGTCTAATGAAGGCCGAGGTTGAAAGGGAGAAAACATTTAGCAATAGAAATTGAAGTTTAAGGAAAGAATAATTAAAACCATAGCTGGTTGGTGACTAAGGCTTAATTACAAGGGAAAAGCAGTCTTTTATCTTCCTGCCAAGAACGTGGATTCTGCAAGGTTTATGCAAATTACAAGACATGGCCAGGAAGCAGACATTACAAGAATATGGTGTTAATGAAGTAGTGACAGAGATAAAAGAAAGTGTCAGTGTAGTGTGCAGCCAAGATCTATGGTGGAGGATGATTATTGGTAGCCATCTCATAGTCTTTTGTACATCTGTAGAATGAACTTTCGTATGTTCTTTTCTGTTTCCAATTTTATTTATAATCATAAGCCAACAGATACCTGGTACAGAAGAAAGGGATAAATTCCCAGAAATAAAACTTATTAGCACTCAATCATGAAGAAATAAAGAAATAAAGAACCTGAACAAGGAAAAATGAATAAAATCCTTCCCCATTCCACACAAAAAAGAATAGCTGATGTTTTCCCAGGTAAATTATATCAAACAAAAAATTTAAATTATGTAATTTATATATTTATTTAGTATGGGGGTGGGCATGCCACACACATGTGGAGGTCTGGGGACAACTTAGGAGAGCCACTTCTCTCATTCCAAGTCTCCCAAAAGTCAGAGAGAAGGGAACAGTCTCAAACTCATCTTTATGAGGTCAGCATTATACTGATACTGATATTGTTACTGAAGTCAAATCAGGGCACTGTAGGAAAATAAATTATAATTCAATGTCTCTGATGAAAAGAGATGTAAAAATTTTCAACAAAATAATAGCAAGTCAAGTTTGACAAAGCATTAGAAAGATCATGGTTCATAATCAAGTAAGATCTCTGAGGTGCAAGGAATATTCAAGTTAATAAATGTGGTTGACACCACATTAACAGAATAAAAGAAAAAGATCACATGATAATCTCAATAAAATAAATGTAAAAAAAAATACCTAAAAAAATCTAGCGTCCATTTTTTGATTTAAAACTGTCAACAAGCCAAGCAGTGGTGATACACTTCCTTAATCCCAACACTCAGAAGGCAGAGGCAAATGAATCTCTGTGAGTTTGAGGCCAGCCTGGTGTACAGAGCTAGTTCCAGGACAACCAGAACTACACAAAGAAACCCTGTCTGGAAAACCAAAACAACGATAAAAACCTATCAACAAATTAGATATAGAAGGAATGCATCTCAGCATGGGAAAGACTGTATGTGACAATCTCATCATGTCTAATGACAAAAATCTGAAGACTTCTATGACATCAGGAAAAAGACAAGGGTTCCTACTCTCCCCATTTCATCTAACAATCTGTCTGTCTGTCTATCTATTCATATTATGTGTGTGCACACTTGACACATCTGTGTGGAGCCAGAGGACAACTTGTGAGGGACAGTTCTCTCACGCCATCTTGTGAGTCCAGGAGATTGAGCTCAGGCTGTGAGACCTGCCATGTGTCTCTGTTAAAATGCCATTAAAAGACCTGAAAATAAGTAAATTCAGTAAAGTCATAGGACACAAAATCAACATTTTTAACAATCACTTCATTTTTAGGTAGTAACAATGAAATATGGGAAATAGGATGGTATTGGTTAAAGGGTACAGAAGTTTCAATTATGCAAGATGAATCAGTTTTGGAAATCTAATATATAGCATGGTAACTGTATTAACTATATTGTAATTACAAAAAGTAGGCCTTGCATGTTCTCACTACATAAGAAAAGGGTAACTATATGAGAATATATATATGTATATATATTATATGTGTGTGTATATAAAGTTGATAGTGGCATAATTTAACTTTCTATATATATACATATGTAATCATGCATGTCTTAAATATTTGTCAATAGTATCTCAGTAGAGCTGGAAAACAGTTCTATATAGGTATAACATAGAGTGCATTACTAAAGCATCCTAAAGTATGTGTGTTTGATTTTGTATTTATATTATAAACTAATTGCAGACAGAAACCATGTGTTGTTACTCTGACCCTGCTTAGCTGAGGGGGCTGCTGTTCTTAGCCAGCATTAGCTGGTCTATGCTGGTTAATTACATGCTGAGTTGCTGAAGATGTTGCTGCCAAATGACAGGACTTCTGAATCTTTGAACAGGACTAAGAATCAGGTGACAACTTACAGACGCATGGGATGTCACCTGACTCAGTACTGCTCGTCCAGACCTGTAGGCTGCACCAGAATGTAAACATTCAGGACGTGCGCAGGAAATGGGAAGCTATTGAGGCAAAACCATATAATGGCTTCTCTTGCTGTAAGAACCTAAAGTCCTTAAGCCTGTCGGAGCCTCCATGAGCAGTGGGACTACAGAGTTACTGCTCTGTTCAAAAAGAGTTTTCATTAATTCTTTGAGAATTTTCTACAAGAATTTTAATCATATTACCCCTCACACAACTCCCACACTCCCTCCCCCTTTCTCTGCCCACACAACTTTACGTCCCCTTCTTTTTAAACCCACAGAGTCTGATTTTTATGGTCTCTTTTTCTTTAATTTGTGTGTGTGTGTGCGTGCGTGTGTGTGTGTGTGTGTGTGTGTGTGTGTGTGTGTGTGTGTGTGAGAGAGAGAGAGAGAGAGAGAGAGAGCACATTCCTAAATACGTAAGTACAACTGGCTCATTCTGTTTAATGTTACTTTTGTGTATGTTTTCAGGGCTGACCATTTGGTATTGGATAACCAACCAAGTGCTCTTCCCTGGGGAAGACTAGTTCTCCTGCTCTCCGGATTCCTTAGTTGCCTGTAGCTCTTTGTTCCATCTGAAGCCTCATGAGCTTTCCCCCTTCCATGTTAATGTATACTGCTGTTGCCCTTGTTCATTTCTTATCTAGGCAGTCAATTTAATGAGACTTCATAGGTTTAGAAGACATATCCTGTTTCTCTGGACCTTACAGTTTCTCCACCCCCTCTTCTGCAATGATCCCTGAGCTGTAGGTGTAGTTGTGTTGTAGATGTGTGAGTTGGGACTGGGCTCCACAACTCTGTATTTTGATTGGTTGTGGTTTTCTGTAATGATCTCCATCTGTTGCAAAGAGAAGTTTCCTTGATGAGAGGTGAGAACTGCACTTATCTGTGGCTCTAAGGATAAATGTTTAGAATATATTTCATATAGCCTCCAATTTATTTGTGCTGCTGTATGGGACTATTCTCTGGAGCATCGTTGACATATCAGTGGTCACATCCTTAAAAAAGAAAGAAAGAAAGAAAGGAAGGAAGAAAGAAAGAAAGAAAGAAAGAAAGAAAGAAAGAAAGGAAGGAAGGAAGGAAGGAAGGAAGAAAGGAAGAAAGAAAGAAAGAAAGAAAGAAAGAAAGAAAGAAAGAAAGAAAGAAAGAAAGAAAGAAAGAAAGAAAGA